>CAUYPK010093942.1:0-28533 GCA_963574355.1 Loris lydekkerianus
TTTTTAAAAAAATAAAGTAAAAAATAAAATGAGAAGAGAAGGGAAGGGATGGGAAGGGATGGGAAGGGAAGGGAAGGGAAGGGAAGGGAAGGGAAGGGAAGGGAAGGGAAGGGAAATAAGAGAAAGATGTGGGCCCCATCAAGGTCCCATCCTCCTTCTAGTCTTATCTGATGACCTCCGGGACTGGGACCTTATGATCTTAATTCATTCAGACATTGATTATGCATCAGGGATATGGTGGTAAACAACAACAGTAGCAATAAATACACACACACACACACACACACACACACACACACGGGCATGGTTTCTAACCTGGTGAAGCTTATAATTTAGTGGGGGAGACAGACATGAATGAAATTGTAATCACAAAAAGCAATAAATGCTATGAGAAAAAAATAATAGAATGACTGAGGGAGTTACAGAGACCTGAAGTAGCCTGTAGGGGGAGGGTAGGTAAGGAGATTTGTGCTGAGATATAAAGCATGAGCTGGAGTTCAGGGACAATGGAAGGGATGAAGTCAGTAGGAAGAGGGAGGGAGAGGCAAGACAGGGATTGTCGAGCAGAGAGGACACCTTGAAAGAAGTCCCTGAGTGGAAGTGTGAGAGGACCCCCATTGGAGGAGCAGAGCAGAGACCAGTGGAGCTAGAGTTCAGAGAGTGGGAGAAGTTGAGGTCAGAGAGATGAGGGTAGGGGACTGATCGTGCAGGGCCTGTGGCTTTGGATTTCATTCTAAGTGTTATAGGAAACCCTTAATGAGGATTAAGTAGAGAAAGGGCATGAAGAGATTTGTGTCTTTAACAGATCTCTTTAGCTGCTAGGAGAGAATGTCCTGTAGCAGGACAGGAGAGGAAACAGGAAGAACGTAGAGGAGGTTAGAGCAGTTTTGGAGTGAGAGGCAATGGTGTTCTGTCCCAGGATAGTGACAGTTGGGGTGGGGAGAAATGGATGGCTTTGGGAAATATATTAGAGGTAACATTGCCAGGAACCAAAGATGGATGGGATATTGGAGGTGGTGAGAGAGACAGGCATGTGGAGGATGTCATGCCCAAATTTGCATCCCTGTGACTTACTTACACCCTCAACTGGTTCCAATCCCCTCTTAGACCACCCAGAAAATGTCACTCCTTCTCTTAGGAAGACACTTCTCTTAGGAGTGGCAAATCACCTTCACTCCAGGACCAGAGCATATGGATTCAAATCTGTAACTAGCTATGTGACACTTAACATGTTACTTCACCTTTGCTATGTGTCAGATGTGGATATCAATAGTTTCTTGTAAGGATTAAATGAAAGATACCAAGTACAATATGTAGAGCAGTACTTGCACACAGAAAGGCTCACAAACTTTAACTGTTATTATTTTATAGTCTTTGTAAAATTTAAAGATAATCTTGGCTCACCGCCCGTAGCACGGTGCTTATGGCACCAGCCACATGCACTAAGGCTGGCGGGCCCGGGCCAGGCCAGCTAAACAACAATGACTACTGCAACAACAACAAAAAATAGCTGGGCACTGTGGCAGGTGCCTGTAGTCCCAGCTACTTGGGAAGTTGAGGCAAGAGAATCTCTTAAGCCCAATGGTTTGAGGATGCTGTGAGCTGTGATCCCACAGCACTGTTCTGAGGGTGACATAGTGAGACTCTGTCTCTAAATAAATAAATAAATAAATAAATAAATAAATAAATAAAAGATAATCTCCACCATATTCCCCAATTTTTCTACCTCTCTCATTAAGCAGGGCTGTTCACAGAGCACATAAAAATCAAGCAGGCCTGGCTTTTCTACTAATGCTCCAATTTATACTCCTGCAAACATCCCCTGCTTGGGAAGCATCATCAATTCTCTTGTCCAACAAAATTAATGTCAAAGCTACAAGTTGGCCAGTTTATTTCTGTGTAGTCTTCCCAGTCTTAACATCCCTCATTTCCCAAAGCCTCTAATTCTGTGCCTATGTACTGAGGCATAGAGAAATAAAGTAACTGGCCCAAAGTCTCAGAGCAAGCAAACAAGCAGCTGTCCTATCACTGGAGTCTGCATGAGACTTTTAGACTCCCAGCTCCTGGTGCTGTCCATCCATACCTCCCCCTTATGGCTTGATTTCTTGCCCAGGGGATTTGCCATGTTCATCAGAAGTGAAGATGGTATAGAAAGCTGGTGGGTTCAAGGACTCCACTAACTTGTACTCCACGATTGACTCAGACAGCAGCTATAGATCCTTAGGGAGAAGGAGCAGACTGACGGCCTCAGAAAAGGTGCTAGAAGGCAGTAAGATTGGAAGGTTTGGAGGGCTGCCTTCTAGCATAGGCCTGGAGACATTGGGTAGGCCCATTCTTGTGACTCCAGGCCCAGATGAACCCAGGACTTGCCTGGTGTCCTGAGGCCTCAGCAGCGGATCGTGCTGATGCCAGAGTCTTCCAGTGGGCAAGGTGGGAATAAATGGGGTAGGAAGGGGTTCTCCAAGGATGGAGGTGGTCACAGTACTGCTGAGACCTGTGGGACTTGAGATAGTATTAAGGAATGTGCTTAGGCTCTAAGGAGATGGGAGCCTGGGTCTAGCAGTTTTAGGGGGAAGTAGAGTTTGAGGTGTACAAGCTTGGAGAGTAATAAGCTTGTGGAAGTTTCATACACTGGGGCACTAGGTTTAAGAGGTGATGAGATTTTGGGTCTTGGGTAAGAGGAACCCAAGGCTGGGGTGCTACAGATGATCTGCAGTTTGGGGAGCAAGAACCCTAGCTATAGTGCATCGTGGGAGCTTGGGGAGCTGAAGTGTGGAGCCGCAAAGTATGGGCTGGGGTAAGCTTTTGGGAGACTGTGCAGTGCCTTCCCCAGGGTGGGGGTGTGATGGAGTAACATGTTTCATATTGTCAGCTTTGGGCTGGGCTTGGGTGCCAGGATTGCGTCTTGGAATTCATGGGTAATACGATGCCAGGATTCGGGTATGATAGAGTTCTAGGATTGAGAGGCAATAGAACACCAGAATTTGAGGGTGTAAAGACAGAAGATTTTGTCCTGAGAGTGGGCCGAACCAAGGTGCTAGAATCCAGTTGGACTGCTGGTTTGGGTTTTGGGAGGTTGGTAGGGTACTAGGGCTCTGGCCCATTGACTCCAACTCCTTAGAACTGGGCATCTTCTTGGTAGAGGCAGTACTAGTTGAGGATAAATAGAAATTTGGGTTTTGGGGCCTTGATTTTGGGGAGACTTTGGGTACCAAGGCTCATTGAAATGTGCCTGCTCCTAGACATGTCTGCCCTCATGGCAGTGGAGGGCATGATGGTCCATGACGGCACAGCTGTGGTGAAGGTCTGTACCCTGGCCTTCTGACTGTCCTCCTTGGGCTACGGCATGACCAGTGAAATGTGAGGTGTGACAAAGTTGTATTCAAGGGACAGGTTGAGGAGTTTGGCAGCCAACAGGTGATGAGTGGTGGTGTCACAAGCTTGGAAGCGTGCCCCCAGAAGCTTTCCAACAGTGACATAAGCCCAGAGGCGGAATATGAAATGGGCCACATTGGGAGATGACTCCTCTGGGCAGCCAAAGGCCTTCTGGCTGTGGTTGGTGGCCCGTTCACTGTGGTGGGCCGCAAGAAGCTGACCGTTGGGGCCACGGGCTGCCAGACGGATATCTAGCTCCTGCTCACCTGTCTCCACCAGGCCTGCCACCACCAGCTCTGAGCTAGCAAAATGGTTGGGGGGAAAGACCCAAGAGGAGGCTCCAACCAAGCCACCCAGGTAGGCCAGACACACATATGCCCGCAGAGGCCTGGAAATCTCCTTGTAGTGGCCCTCCAGCTGTAGGGCTGCATCAGGGTCCTCCTATATGCACTGGACTACTCTCTGGTTCTCCACAGACAGGTGACACAGCAGTGGGAAGTCAGCATCATCCCCAAAGGCCAAACTGAAAAGGGATACCCTGTGGCCTAGAGCCTGATGGATGTTAGAGAGGATAATGCTAAGGGTTGTCACTCCAGTCGTGGGTTCCCCATCTGTCAGGAAGATGATAAGAGAGATCCTCCCCACATTGGGGCCCCTCCCAGGCTCCTGGTTGCTATGGTTCAGCACCGAAGAAGCTTCCAGCAGAGCTGCATTGATGTCAGTCCCTAATTGGGGAGCAGATTGTGAGACCATCTTCTCTGGTCACTTCTACCTCTATTGCAGATACACTGGGCACCTCATTGGCCTCCCAGGCTCAGTCATATCTCTTCATCTTTGCTCAAGCTGTATCTGCTGCTTCTGCCCAACTCCCCCACCCCCACCCAAGCTCCCTGAGATCTGACAGTTGAGCCCACGTGTCCTTGGCTTTTATCATTCCCTATCTCAGACTGTTTTTCGCCTATTCCCTGGGGGTGGGGTGGGGGTGGGGCTGCCTCATCCCCTAGTCAAATTGGCAGCTACTCACAGATAGAACTCATACACTCTTGCTGCAAGGGAAGAAAGGGTTGAGTCGATGGGAGGTGGTGGGTGGGGGAGAGTTCTGTCTGAGAGAGGACGGGTCAAAAGCCAGAATTGGCACAGCATCTTAGTCAAATGCTTGGAAGTAAATATGTAGATTATTCATTTTTGAAAATTCTTAGGAAATTCTTCTTAAGTTTTACTTTAAAGAGGAAGAAACTCATTTCCAAAGAGAAATGTGTACTAAGATACATGGGGAACCAGCTCTGCCTGTTCCACAAGGAAAGGGAAATAGGAAGGGAACTCTGGATGGAGGGACTTCTTTGTATAAAATGTAGTAGTGATATTTCAGGTTCTGTGAGAGGTAAGGAGGATGGGGGAATGAAGAGATGGTTTCAGGAATTTCCCACATCACCACACCATGCCCATTTGGGTACATAGGTTTAATACTTGTAACCGTCAGCTTCCATGTGACCCAAGTAATCCATGGCAATGTGGGTATTCTGGTTAGTAGCCTGGATTAAGCCTCGAGATTTCTAGATATTAACCATGTCAGAAAAGAAGATGATGTTGAAGTAGTCATTGGCCCACAGGTCACTGAGGATCACATTCATGGCCTTTTTAGTCTACGGGATATAGATAAAATGAAGGAGATGGTACAGGGTTTGTCTATGAGACTGAAAGACTCTTCCTATACAAGGCACTAAGGTCTAAGTGTTGTATGGTTTTAAGACCTTCTGACTGTAGCATTCTGTGACTCTAGCATTCTCAGGTGAAAATACTCTATGGGATATATAGTTCAAGGCCTAGAACAGCACTATACAACATGGTAGCTACTAGCCACATGTAGCTATTTAAATTTAAGTGTAAATTAGATAAAATTGAAGAAAATTTTAAAAGTTCACTTCTTCACTTGCAGTAGCCACATTGCAAGTGTTCAAGAACCACATATGGTCAGTGCTGCTGTATAACATATCCCAGAATTTTCGAGTATTTCTGTCATGAAGAAAGTTCTGGCTGGGCACCCGTAGCTCAGCGGTTAGGGCGCCAGCCACATACACTGGGGCTGGCAGGTTCGAACCCGGCCCGGGCCTGCTAAACAGCAATAACAACAACAACAACAACAACAAATAGCTGGGTGCTGTGGCGGGCGCCTGTAGTCCCAGCTACTTGGGAGGCTGAGGCAAGAGAATTGCTTGAGCCCAAGAGCTTGAGGTTGCTGTGAGCTGTGACGCCACTACACTCTACCCAGGATGACAGCTTGAGACTCTGTCTCAAAACAAACAAACAAACAAACAAACAAACAAAAAAACCCAGCATTTCTGCTGCACCCACCTGCAGATGCAGTTTCTCCTCAGTTTGTCCTTCCCTCCTCCCCTCCTCCCCTCCTGCAGGGTCCGCAGTCACCATGGCATATTAGAGGCAGTAGTGCCTGCAGCAGCGTTGGCCTTTGCAGAGGCGGCAGCAGCACCAGGCTCTGCAGCAGCAACCCACAGCAGCTTAAGCCATGGTGCTTCTCACAGCATCCAGCAGCAGCATTGCTGTAACTGACAAAGATGCCTTCGGATTAAGCACATTCCTGGATTTCAGCAAAGCCCCACAACATGACCAAGATGAGCTTCCTGAGCAGCGAGGTGTTGGCGGGGGACTTGATGTCCCCCTTCGACCAGTCTGGTTTGGGGGATGAAGAAAGCCTAAATATCTTACATGATTACCTGGAGGTGGCCAAGCCCTTCAAACCTCATGGGTTATCCAGTGGCAAGGCTAAGGTGGGCTCCTCCGAATGGCGGGCTGTGGATGGGTTGGTCAGTGCTTCAACAATGACAAGCAGGATGCCTTCTCTGGGACAGATTGGATGTTAGAAAAAATGGATCCAAAGGAGTTTGACTTTGATGCCCTATTGGGTATAGATGACCTGGAAACCATGACAGATGAGCTTTTGGCCGCATTGGATGGCACGTGTGATCTCTTTGCTCCTCTAGCCCAGGAAACTAATAAGAAGCCTCCCCCCGCCCCCGGCAGTGAACCAAATTGGCCATCTCCCAGAAAGCTTAACAAAAACCGATTGGGTTGTCCCCTTAACTTTCCTGCAACCTCTTCCCCTATCTCCAGGGGTCCTGTCCTCTACTCCAGATCATTCCTTTAGTTTAGAGCTGGGCAGCAAAGTGGATATCTCTGAAGGAGATCGAAAGCCAGACTCTACTGCTTACATTATGATGATTCCTCAGTGTGTAAAGGAGGAAGACACCCCCTCAGATAATGACAGTGGCATCTGTATGATCCGGGAGTCCTATCTGGGCTCTCCCCAGCATAACCCTTTTACCTCCAGGGGCTCTCCAAATAGGAGCCTCCCATCTCCAGGTGTCCTCTGTGGCTCTGTTCGCCCCAAAACTTATGACCCTCCTAGAGAGAAAATAGTAGCAGCAAAAGTAAAGGGTGAGAAGCTGGATAAGGAGCTGGAAAAAATGGATCAAAACAAGACTGTGGCCACTAGGTACTGCCAGAAGAAGAGAGCAGAGCAGGAAGCCCTTGCTGGCAAATGCAAAGAGCTGAAAAAGAAGAATGAGGCTCTGAAATAGAAGGCAGATTCCCTGGCCAAGGAGATCCAGTACCTGAAAGATTTGATTGAAGAGGTCCGCAAAGCAAGGGGGGAAGAAAAGGGTCCTCTAGTTAGGGCATTCAGGAGTGTTGTGTGCTTGTACATAGGAGTCCCTCTTGCTGAAGCTATGTGTTACAATAAATTATTTTGTGGTGGGAAAAAAAAAAAAAAAAGAAAGTTGTATTGAACCTCTCACAAAAGGTTCAAACTCTATGTTTTCAGAGCTCTAGGGTCTGTGTGCACTATGGTTGCTGGACCCCAAGACCCAGGATTCAGTGATTCCAGAACGCTAATGTTTCGGAGCTTAATGATTCCAGGTCTTTACGGCTGACTTTCAGTGACTTCTCATGTTTTGCTTCTGTTCTAATCTGCTCTTCTCCTTCACCTTCTGTTTTCTTCCAGGCTAGGGACCAGTTCTCACTGGTCCCTAGATAACCTAGATTCCAGTTCACCTCCATAACTTTGATCTTGTTGTGCCCATTAGATAGCATACCCTCCAACTTTGTCTTTATTTATTCTTACCTTCACTGTTCTTTCAAGTTGCTCCTTCTTTAGAAAGTTCTTCCTTGAGTTGCCTACCTGACCCACGCATGCCCTCCTCTTTCAGATATTTCCTGTACCAGACTATTTGCTGACTATCTTAGGTGAAATACTTTTACCCTCATCTGGATATTGAACCCTCTGAGAGCAGGGGTTAGGATACTGCTTGTCTCCCTTCTATATGGCAATACTTAGCATAGATCTATGCACATAGGAGTTTAGGAATAGAGTATGTAGGATCAAGTGTAAGGTACCATTTATAGGATACTTGCTATGTTCCAGGCACTCTGCTAAACACTTTAGGTGCATCAGCTCATTTAATCCTCATAGCAAAATAATGAAGAAAGTACTAGTATTGTTATAATTTTATAGGTGATGACACTGGGGCTCAGAGAGGTGATGTGACTTGCTGAAGGCCACACAGCTAGTCATTGATAGACCAGGGACTCAAATCCACATTTGGGAGGTGTTAAATCCAGTAATCCTAAACACAAATTATATCTGCAATCCTTTAGATAGGTATGGATTTCAGACCACAGGAAGGATAATTGAGAGCTACCTTTCACTGCACCTTAAACTGATAGGAAAACTCTTTAATGCTTCTCACTGGGTCACAGTCTTTCCCACCACAGAGAGAGCTCAGGGGATAAATCATACAGCCTGGGAAAGGGAGCTAAGCACAATACTTTTTTGTTTCCATCAAGAGGGCTGAGACTTAAGAGGATAGCCTTTCCTGAGAACAGCAGTAGGAACGTGAGGACCTAGGGGGCCTAGAGCTCAGAACCTCTTGTCAACCAGGAACAGGTTATGTTTTTAGATGTGTTTTATTTGATCTCCAGTATGTTGAGAGTTCCCAGCTATCTTTGTTTTATTGATTTCTAATTTAATTCCACTTGGTCTGAGAGCACACGCTGTAAATCTGTTAAAGTTGTTAAAGTACGTTTTATGGTCCAGAATTTGGTCTGTCTTGATAAATGTCCCATGTGAACTTGAGAAGAACGTGTATTCTGCTGTTGTTGAATAAAGTAGAAATGTCTGTTAGATACAGTTGATTAATGGTGCTGTTCAGTTCAACTATGTCCTTACGATATTCTGCCTGCTGGATCTGTCAGTTGCTGATAGAAGGATGGTGAAGTCTTTAGCTATAATAGTGGATTCATTTACTTTTGCCTTCCAGTTCTATCAGTTTTAAACTTATGTATTTTGGTGCTCTGATTCTAGGTACATACACATTAAGGATTGTTACATCTTCTTGGAGAATTGATGCTGTTATTATTATATTACGTGCCTGTTTATCACTAATAATTTCCTTGTTCTGAAGTCTGCTTTCTCTGAAATTAATATAGCTACCTCAGCTTTCTTTTGATTTGAGTCAGCATGGTTTATCTTTCCCTCTTTTTCTTTTCTGTGGAGTTACACCCTACTTTTTTATTTCAATAGATTTAGGAGGTACACATGTTTTCTTGTTATATGGATAAATTGTCAGGGCTTTTAGTGTACCCACCACCAGGATAGTGATTACATTGTACTCAATAGGTAGATTTTTATTCTTCACCTCTCTCTCACTCCTTCCCTTTCTGATGTTAGCACAGTATGTCTTTCTGTATGTCCCTTTACTTTTGATCTGTGTCTTCATACTTAGGGTGAGTTCCTTGTAAACAATAGACAGTTGGGTCTTTTTTTGTTATCCATCCTGAGAGTCTTTGTCTTTTAATTGGTATATTTATGCTTACAATTGTTACTGATATAGGGGGATTAATATCTGCCATATTTGACTGGCCTTGGGGGTTTGCGAAGATGAGGACGATGGTTTTGATCACTGGAGTGAGCAGTGGCATTGGCCTGGCCCTCTGCAAGCAGCTGCTGGTGGAAAATGATGAGATTCGTCTGTGTTTGGTGTGCGGGAATGTGAACAAAGAAGAAGGTGTCCGAGCCACTCTGCTGGCCTCTCATCCCACCGCCGAAGTCACCATCGTGCAGGTGGATGTCAGCAAGCTGCAGTCAGTATTCTGGGCCTCCAAGGAACTTAAGCAAAGGTTTCAGAGACTGGACTTTGTATATCTAAATGCTGAGATCATGCCTAATCCACAACTAAGTATCAGAGCACTTTTCTCTGGCCTCTTTTCAAGAAAAGTGATTCATATATTCTCCACAGCTGAAGAACTGCTGACCCAGGATGACAACATCACTGCTGATGGGTTCCAGGAGGTGTTTGAAACTAATGTCTTTGGCCACTTTATCCTGATTCGGGAACTGGAACCGCTCCTGTGTCACAGTGACCATCCATCTTGGCTCATTTAGACATCATCTTGCAATGCAAGGGAATCTAATTTTGGCCTTGAGGACTTCCAGCACAGCAAAGGCCAAGAACCCTATAGCTCTTCCAAATATGCCACTGACCTTCTGAATGTGGCTTTCAATAGGAACTTCAACCAGCGGGATCTGTATTCCAGTGTGGTATGCCCAGGTACAGTACTAACCAATTTGACATTTGGAATTCTACCTCCTTTTGTATGGACGCTGTTGATACCCATCATATGGCTGCTTTGCTTTTCTTGCAAATGCTTTCACTTGGACACCGTCTCTCAATCTTTTGACCAACTATATATATGAGCGCCACCACTGGCTTTGGTAGCAATTACATAACAGCCCAGAAGATGGACCTAGATGAAGACACTGCTGAAAAATTTTACCAAAACTTACTGGAACTGAAAAAGCAGGTTAGGGTTACCATGAACGCAGTCCCTGGTGCTGAAAAGGTTCGGGACCAGTGACATAAAACATGGCTATCACTGACTACCTTGCAGAATGTGAGATTATGTCCTAGTAGATGCACAGTCAACACAAACTCATTTAATTCTATTCTATGTAAATTGCACAAAAGGAGGATTTAAACATGAATTAAGCCCTGATTTCATGTCACTGACAATGTCTCTCTATGGCGGTGCTTTACATATACTTTGAGACATTTTAACCAATTTCCTCAAAATAGGGAACAAATCACAGCCCCCTCCCCATATTCCCAGGTAGTGTACCCCCTCTCTATTCCCAAGTAGTATACCTCAACAATTGGTTCCTGTCATGAAATAATTCCAGATTTCATTATTTTTGTATGTGAGCCTGGCTACTAGGTTGGAAGATTCAACTGCTAAGAAGTTAGCCCCGGGAGATGCTTGATTTTTTGCCTTTACTCAGTGCGTTTATTCTAATTTCCAAGATGGATTCAATATATATAATTCATTTTTTTTCCACAGATATGTATTGAGCCTTGACTACATGTCAGGCACTGTTGGGTTTTGAGGATGTCGCAGTGAACATATGGATGATAGATTGAGACATCCCAAAATGCTTCTAATACACATTCTAGAAGAAGAGAATTAGGAGAATGGGAAAGAAACAATATTTCTATGACAATCAGATTCAGAAAAATGACAAGTCCCAAATGTTACAAACACAATTTAAAACTTATATGTTAGCTTTTAATGAGCATGAACCTTCAAAATCCAGGCCCTTCCCTCATTTCCACAGGGTGAGCCCTGGTATGGAACAGACACACACCTGAATATTCACTGACTTTATTTCTTTAAATGGCAACTGAGCCTAAAACCTTTCATATAGAGCCTATGGGTCCTGCCATGAATAAGACTATTCTTATATCTAGTGTTGGAGTTGTCAAATACTGACCTCTTGTCCTTAAAGGAGTTGGAGTGGGAGAAGGGTAGGGGATGAGTTCTTCTCCAATCATAAACATTTCTGAATTATCCAGAAATTTAAATTTCAAACAACCAAACAAATTGGTAGCATCAGTGACTTATTCAAAATAACTTTGGGACAACTGGTTAGTAACCAGGTAAAAACAATTTGGAGCCTTACTTCATTGTCATAATAGGCAGAATTAAAATGTCCCCTGTAATATTTGCCCAGGGTTAGTTTCAAGATTGCACTGTGACATGGCACAGCTGACCTTAAGATAGGGAGATTATCCAATTGTAATCATATGAACCCTTAAAACCAGAAGAGAAGTAGCAGAACTCGAGTCAGATTTGAAGCTACAGCAGATACTCTCCTGTGGACCGTGAAGGAGCAAACTACCCTGGCCACATGCCAGGGGATAGTGGCTGACCTTTAGAAGCTGAGGATGCTACCTCCTTCCAGATGATAAATAGCAAGAAAATGGGGATCTTGGACCTACTGTGGCAAGACCTGGTTTCTACTAAGGGCCCATGTGAACTTGGAGCCAAATTCCACCTAGAGCCTCCATAGCTTTGGAACCCTGAGCCCAGAAACCAGTCGGGCTTTGCTGGGCTTCTGACCTGGGGTACTGAGAGATAATAAATAAAATGCTAAATTTGTTACAATCTGTTACAGAAGCAATACAATTCCTTACACTAAAAGAATCTTCATGTGTATCAATGATGAATAAACATTATTATTCAAAAAATATTTGCCATATTTGTAAATGTTTTTATTCATTTTTATTATTCTTTATTCCTATTTTTTTTCTTACATTCTTAATTGAGAATTTTGCATAGTCCCATTGTCTCTCAACACCTAGCATATTCAGTACATTTAAAAAACTTTAGTGGTTGCCCTAGAATTTGCAATATACATTTACAACTAATCCAAGTCCATCTTCAAATAACACTATACAGCTTTATGCATGGTACAAGTACCTTCTAACAGACTATTCCCAATTATTTACTCTTATCCCTTAAAATATTATTGTCATTAATTTCACATATCCATAAACTAGGTTCACAGAAAATATTGTTGCTATTATTATTATGGAATAATATGTTTGAATGGAATATCATCTGTTAAATCAGTTAATAAGAGAAATAAAATATTTTATTTTACCTCCATTTATTCTTTCTCTAACACTCTTCCTTTCATTTTTCAGATTGAAGTATCTGAGGTATACCACTTTCCTTCTCTAAAGAACTTCTTTGACCATTTCTTGACAAGCAAGTCTAATGGTGACAATTCCCTCAATGTTAGTTTGTTTGAGAAAGGCTTTATTTCTCTTTCAGTTTGGAGAGATAATTTTGATGTATACAGAATTCTAAGCTGGTGGGGTTTTTGTTTCCTTCAACACTTGAAATACTTTACTCCACTCTCTTCTTCCTCCCGTTGTTTATAAAGACAAGTCTGATGTAATTCACATCCTTGTTCCTCTATGGGTAAGATGCTTTCTTCCTCTGGCTTTTTAAACAATATTTTCTCTGTCATTAATTTTCTAAAATTTGAATATGGTAAGCCTATGTGTAGTTTTTTGTTCTTTATTCTGCTTGGTGTTTTATGAGCTTCCTGGACATAGAACACCATTGTGGTTTGGTTCTATCATTTATTTTGGAAGCTTGGTATCCACTATTACTTCAAGTAGTTCTTCTGTTCCTTTATCTCCTACTTCTCCTTCCATTATTCCCATCATGCACATGTTACATCTTTGTAATTGTCCTACAGTTCATTGATATGCAGGGGAGTATTTCAAACTTCTGATTTCTTTTTGCTTTCCATTTTGGGAGATTTTTATTGACATGTATTCAAGCTCACTTCTTCTTTTCCTAGCCAAATCCAGTCTAGTGATGGCTCAATCAAAGGCATTCTTCATTCTCATCACAATGTTTTTGGCTTCAGGTATTTCCATTAGATATTCATAGGGCTTACATAATTCTGCTTCCATTACCCATTTTTTCTTGCATGCTGTCCACTCTGTTGGTTAGTGCCCTTAGCATATTAGCATAGTTTATTTAAATTCCCAGGTGGATAATTCCAGCATCTCTGATATATCTAAGTCTGTTCGTGATGTTTGTTATATCTCTTCAGACAATGATCATGTCCTTTTAACATGCCTTATAATTTTATATTTAAAGCCAGACATGATGTATAAGGTAAAAGGAACTGAAGAAAACAGGCATTTAATGTGAGCTTTTATGTTTATTTGGCTAAGAGGTAGGATGTGTTTCCTGCTTGCATTAGTTGTAGGTGTCGGTGGATAAAATTCTTTCTATCGTTCATGTTTTTTTTTCTCCCCTGTTGTCTTTGGACCTCCCTAGTGGGGGCTCTTTCTGTAATAGGGTCTAAGACTCATAGTTCTATCAGCTATAACCTCCTGTTATTATACAGAAGCCCAGCTGATGTGATGGCAATGTGCAGGGTGAGAGGAAGCATACTTATATAGCTATAAATAGGTCTCATACTTTTAATGAGGTAGTGTTCCTAGGGTATGAGTTTCACAAGTGTATCTGGTTTATTACCCCCCTGGGGAGAGACAGGAAGGTTAGAAATGACTGGAGTTGAGTATGTTCTTTCCCCTACACCGAAGGCTTGAAAGCTGGTTTGGGGTTATTTTCCCTACCTCAGGTGGCTTGACTCTGGCAAAACACAACTCATGTAGCCTTCGGTCTCAAGAGCTCTGCAGTTGAAAGCTTTAAAGTACAAAGGCTATGCTGTCCCAGGGCACTTGAACTTAGAGCCACAGAGTATTATGGTTTGAAATGCTGATTCCAGAACTTTATGGATTCAAGCTCTAATGTCAAAATCTCTTTGGTCTATGGCCTCAGTATTCTGATTCAGAAGTGCAGCACAGCAATAATAAAATGGATATGGCCTCAGGACTCTTACTGGGTCTAACCCCATAATGCCAGGACCCTATAATATTAGGCCCATAAAGTTAAAAAGAAATACAAAACTCCAAAAACCTGTGGCCTCAGAAAGGATCAGAATGTCTATTACCTAAGTAAGGTGTTGCTAATCCTGGATCCTATAATCTCAGGGCCCTCTAGCTGGAGGGTTCAAACACTCTGGGACTTTATGACCCCTGCACTTTTGTGGTTCAGGGTCTCAATAGCCTCAGTCCCCATATATCAGTGGGGACCCTTACGACTCTGTGGCTATAGGTCTATAAAGCTTCTGTTATATAAGATACAAAGAACCTACGGTAGGGTCAGGCCAGATCCAAAGGTAATGGGATGATGGGATCTCTGCTCCCAGGGTCCTAATATTCCATCCCTATCTGCTTTCTGGGCCTTTTCATGCCAGAGAGGTCCTCAGGGTCCTTGTTACCTGCTTGATCTTGGTACCAAAAGTGGAGCCACTCATGTCAATAACGAACACCACGTCCATCCTTCTTGAAAGGCGGGAGGCCTCTGGGGACGAAGTAATGTATGAAATAGCCACCATAAACCTGGATGAAAAGAAGCACGATCAAACAGGACTGTGCAAGCCAATTGACATCAGGTACCCTCTTATTCTCCTGCATGTGACCCTGTTCTTTCCTTCCTGAGATTTCTTACTGTTTCTATTCAAGTAGCTGTGTATGGTTATTTATGTGCTCAATGTCCACCTCCTTCATCAGAACCAAGTCTCTGCTATTGACACTGTCATTCGAGGACTTGCCTCAGAGCTGTGGCATGAATGAGACTGGCTTGTGGCCCGGAACTCCAGAGATCAGGATCTCTGTAATATGTGAATTCCTGTCACAGTTCCTTACACAGTTTTGAGGGTCTCTAGGGACATTTTGCCTGGGCTCCAGGAACTCAAGTATTATTTTAACCTCTCTCTATAGAGTGATTCTGGGGCCCAGCTCATTGCTGCCAAGGGCTTGGAGTTTGCAGGGCCTCCCTCTCCTCCAAAAACCTTCTTTCTGCTGTTGCTGGGCAGAGCAGGGAGGGGAGGAGCTGTTTGTTTGGAGGGGATTGGTTGCACCAGGTAGTGATGCCTTGGGCTGCCTTGGATGTGACTGGCTGATGAAGCCCCTCCCTCTGCAGAGCCTGGGGCCTGGGACAGCTGAGGAAAGGGCAGTGGGGCTGGGAGGGCCCCTCAGAACCAGTCTCAGCTCAGCCCAGGGATATCTGAGGTTGCTGAGGGTCTGTGCTCTCCTGAAGCCTGAAGCAGGCTCTGCCCAGGGACGTGGGCCTCTGTTCCTGTCTGCCCTCCAGGTACTCTCTGACCGCAGGGCTGGACACTGTCTCTTCCTTCTCAGGGAGAAAGAGGATATCAGAGGATATCCTGACAATTCTCCTCCACGCCAAAATATGAATTAATTCCCATGTGTATGTGCAGCCTCTGTCTCCACTTAATCCTGGAACTCTCTCACAGTTGGCAAAGGCCTGGGTCACCCACCCTGCAACTGCCCTGGCCAAATGCAGAAACCAACTGGCTTCTGTGTGCCTCCAATACCCGGGCCACTGAGAGCTACTAGGAAAATCGTGCCCACTTTTTGCTGGTCCCATGCCCACTGGGGCCCCCACTTCCCATCCCATAACCCTTGTGAGCATGACCCTGCTAACCCACCTCTCCCAGTTCCCTCAGCAGTCATTCTACTCCAACCACCTGACTCACCAAGAAAATTAAGGGCACTAGGCCATGGACACATGGAGCCCCCTTCCCTCCCCTTGCACAGGGTCTACATCTGCATGCAGTCTCCCCTGGGCTTAAAGGCAACACAGTTCTGACCTGGACCCCAAGAACTCCCAGCCTCCCACACCTTCTCAGGTCTCCTGTCTCCAACCCTCATCAACATGCACCCCACGGGGTCTTCCAAGGAATACAAAAATGTTTGTATCTTTTGCATCCACTGAGATAAGCCCTTGCTCCCAATCGCCCCCAAGCTTCTATCCAGTCTCTTTATTCCCTTCAGCATCCGAGGCTAAGAAAATGGGCACCCAAGATGGTCTCACCTCCAGGTGACCAGCTGCTGCCCCCACCCCTACTGACACCTCTCTGACTGAAGGCATTTGTGACCGACTTGTCTCCACACTCAGTGGGTTTATTTCATGTCTCCTGGCACTGCCCCCCTCACGTGTTTCACTTCTGTTTTTTACAAGAGCTATTTTCCCTGGGATTTTGAGACAGTGAACTCGCCTTATTCTCCTGACATCCTACTGCCCCCCTCTATTTCAGCCTCTTCCTCCAAGTCCCTTATAATGGTGCTGCCCAATATCTGTCAGGTCAAGGCATGCACAGAAAATGGTGATGCTCATGCCACTCAAGCTTAGTGGACTAAATTGCTAGGAACTGGGGCTCTGGGAAGGCTCTTTGCAGTGAGGGGGTGGTCACCCTGAGGGCTAAGGGGGTCAGTAGCGCTTGAACTGGGCAGCTGTGCCTTAGCTCCTGTATAGGTGGAAAGCCTATCTGTGCCTTTAGCCAGAGCCCTTCTAAGAAAGGCAAGTAAAAAAGTCTTTTTAGAAGCTGACTGGGAGAAACTTGAATAGAACTCCATAAAGGCTTGTGGCCTAGTCTCGGAGGCAGTAGACAAAGGCTGGCCGTAGGAGGCAGGGGCTTGCAGGCAAGTCTCTGTATATCTTAGTGATCTCCGGTCAGTTCTCTGAAGATGAATTGCGGCCTCCAGGTGGTCTGGTTGAAGGTCGGGTATTCAAACAACCTCCTCCCCTGGAGTTCTTATCCTTGTTTAAGCAAAGTAGTTTAGAGTATGGTTCTAATTAAAAGTTAAAACGGTAACTTTGAAGTGAAGTGATGGAATGTGCTAATTAGTAGACTGCTTGGAGCCAGGCGAATTGGGCCCAGTCATGTGATTGGTTTTTGAAATGTTGTCATCGATCATTGATTGATGGTGCTTACATGCAGCACCAGCTATATAAGCTAGGAAAAAAATAAAGTAGTCTGCCATATGCCATGAGAGAGCGGTGGCATGAGAGAAAAAAATAAAGTAGTCTGCCATATGCCATGAGAGAGCCCCTTTATTACCATACAATTTCAAAAGCAGGACTTATCCTCTGCATCCCCGCCCCCATCTGAGAAATCTTCACACAACATTGTGGCGCAGCAAGCAGGGTGAACTTCGAGGAGACAGCACAGCCGGCTTCTTCGAGAATACTCCCCAGCTTGCGGGGTGGACGTTTCAGGTGAGCCTCGGACTTTGAAACCAAGCAGGTTCTGGTCACGCTGTGGGTATGCAAGACTCTTGGCATTAATAAAGGGCAAAATGGGTAACTCTCAATCTCTAGAAGAACTATATGTTGTTTTGCTAAAAACCATGTTAACATGCACAGGCATTAGTGTTAAAACTAGGATTTTAAGAGAATTGTTTCAGGTAGTAGCTCAGCACTGCTACTGGTTTACTCCAGAAAAGAAAAATCAGTTAAATTTAAAAGTGTGGAAGAGCATAGACAAGAAGCTTAGAAGAGCACACCAAAGAGGGAAATGCATAAACCGAGATATTTGGGCTGCTTATCACTTGGTAACTAGGACTTTGAAACCTTTACAATCTAGCCCTAATGCAGAGCATGATGTTATTCTACCGCCTTTACAATCTAGCTCTAACGCAGAGAGCATGATGTTATTCTACCGCCGACAGGGGAGCCAAATGTACAGGGACCTGTAAATGAAGTTCCTCTCAAAAGCCACTCAGAAAAAAGCAAAACAGAAACAGAAGATTCTAAAACAGAGGATAGTGACTCTAATAAAACTCTTATTAATGTATCAGAAGATGAAATATCAAAGCTTAAAAAGCTATTAACTCGTTACTGTAAAGTTATTGATAATCGTTTTCCAACCCCTTCATCTTTTGCTCCACTGCTGCCACCGCAGTGGCTGTTCCTGCCCGAGGGCAGCTCCCTCCCCTCCCTTCTGTTCCACAGAAGCAGCTGTTGCAGTTCCGCAGCAGCTTCCTCCTCTTTTTCCAGATACCAGAGTAGGAACAGTTTCCGGTAAAAAAGGCCTTTGCCAGCATCTGGATTCAAAATAATGTTACATTGGATCACTATATTAGGCTGTGTAAAGAAGTAGAATTTACCATTTTTCAAGCTAATGTATTAGCAGCTGCTCTTAAAGGCACAGCCATTTTTATTAAAACAAGGTGTAATTAAGGAAAAATCCAGTAGATGGTGTATGTTAACTTTTTTTCCACACGGAACAACCTTTATATAGTACTTATATAAACTAATTAACACCGGAGCTGATGTTTCTATAATTGCCTCTTACATGTGGCCTGAGGGCTGGCCTAAAGTTGAAGTAAAAGCAACATTTCTAAGACTAGGAATAATGTCTGATATTGAACAGAGCACTGTTACTTTAAATTAGCTAGCATACGCCCCTATATCGCACCTATTGCTGTCACCTTATGGGAAAGAGATTTATTAAAACAATGGGGGGCCATGCTTACAATCCCCACGATTTCAAAAGCTGCTAAAAATATTATGTTTAACATGGGCTGTGATCCAACTCAGCCCAGTCCTTCGTGGGAGCCTGAAGTAACTCGAACTGGCTATGATAAAACAGGCTTAGGACTGCCTTCTTTATCAGAGGATTTTTTCCAAGGGGCCCCTTCCCAGCTCTTTGCCCTTTCCTTGCAATGGAAAACAGATAAACCGGTTTGTGTGAAGCAGTGGCCCCTTCCTCTAGAAAAATTAGAAGCTCTACATCAGTTGATTGGTGAGCAATTACAAGCTGGTCATACAGAACATATGACCAGCTCCTAGAATTCCCCCGTATTTGTCATTAAAAAAAAAAAATCTAGTAAATATCTCTATTTATGTTAACAGACTTAAGAAAAATTAATGCATTTGTCCAACCAATGAACTCTTTGCAGCCTAGAATTCCAAATCCAACTTTAATAATACCTAAGCATTATCCAATAAGTATTATTGACTTAAAGGATTGTTTTTTCAACATTCATTTGCAACAAAATGATGCAGAGCATTTCACTTTTACCGTTCCCACTCTAAACAATAAAAAAAAAAAAAGAAAAAAAACTATAAAAAGGTATTATTGGAAAGAGCTGCCTCAAGTTATGCTCAATAGCCCCACCTTGTGTCAACTGTTTATAGATCAGCCTTTTAAAGAACTTAGAAAAGCTTTTCCAGAGAGCGTTTGTTTCCATTATATGAATGATATATTATTAGTTCACCCATGTACTAATAAATTACAAGAATTATATCGACTTACATGTTCTAAATTTAAAGAATATGGTCTTCAATTAGCAGAAGATAAAGTTCAAACTCAAGAACCTTGGGAATACTTGGGCTATCGTATAACTTCTCAAAATATTATTCCTCAGTTCAAATTAGAAGAGATTCTCTTTGTACTTTAAACATTATTAAGTGATATTAATTAGATAAGACCAACCTTAGGGATTCCCACTTACTTTCTTACTAATTTATTTGCTATATGAGAAAGGGATTCCAACTTAAATAGCCCCATAAAACTTACTCCAGAGGCTGAACAAGAATTACAATAAATTGAGAAACATATTCAAAGTGCTCAGTTAAATCAAATTTCTCAATTTAATAATTTCTATCTTTATGTGTTTCCATCAATGCACTCTCCTACCGGATTGATTATACAAGAAACAGCTTTTATAGAATGGTGTTTTCTACCTAATAAGGCATCTAGAAAGATGGAGACTTATGCTCACAAAATGGCCTTTATAATTTTAAATAGAAGGCAACATTTAAGACAATTAATAGAAAGAGATCCTGAAAAAATTGTTGTTCCCTTAACAGATAGCCAAATTTCTAATTTATTTATGTTAAACACTGAATGGCAAATAGCTTTGTCTGATTATATCAGAGTAAAAAATAATCACTTTCCCCAAGATAAAAGAATTCAATTTCTTAAAAACACTTCTTACATTTTACCTAAAATAGTAAAATTAGAACCAATTCCAAATGCAGAAACATTTTATACAGATGCAAACAAAATGAGAATATCTGGATATAAAGGTCCTCATTCTCATAAAGTCCAACAATCTCCATATAATTTTGTACAGAAAGCAGAATCATTTGATATTATTTTATTATTAACAGATTATCCTAATCAAGCTTTAAATATTATCAGTGATTCTCCATATTCTATTTATACAGTACAAAATATTGAAACAGTTACTTTACCTACTAATACTGAAGAACATTATTATTTTCTTCTCTTCAACAATTAATTAGAAATAGAATTTTTCCTTTTTATATTACTCATGTTCGAGCTCATTCTAACTTACCAAGACCCATCTCCATGGGCAATCAAGCTATTGATCAATTAATAGGATCAGTTTTATCAGCCCAGCATGAACATGCTGTACATCATACTAATGCTCAATCCTTAAAAAGAAAGCATGATATTTCCTGGCACACAGCAAGAGCAACTATATACTTTTTCCCTACTTGTCAACCCTTAACAGCTCCACATTTGCCTGAAGGAGTCAACCCAAGAGGATTGTTGTCTAATCAATTATGGCAAATGGATGTTACACAATTTCCAACATTTAAAAAACTAAAATACGCTCATCATTCTGTAGATCAGGCGTCCTCAAACTGTGGCCCGCAGGCCACATGAAGCGGTGTGAATTGTTATTTGTTCCCGTTTTGTTTTTTACTTCAAAATAAGATATGTGCAGTGTGCATAGGAATTTGTTTATAGTTTTGTTTTGTTTGTTTGTTTTTGTTTTTTTAAACTATAGTTCAACCCTCCAACGGTCTGAGGGACAGTGAATTGGCCCCCTGTTTAAAAAGTTTGAGGATGCCTGCTGTAGATAATTACTCTCTTTTCTCACGGGCTTCAGCAATGTCATCTGAAAAAGCTGATGCTGTAATTTCTCAATTATTAGAAGCTTTCTCAGTAATGGGCAAGCCCCTAACTATAAAAACAAATAATGGACCTGCTTACATTTCTAATAAATGTCAAGCCTTTTTTAAACTATATAACATCAAACATATTACTGGTATACCTGGAAATAGTACAGAAAAAGCCATAATTAAAAGATAAAATCGGACATTTAAAAAAAAATGCTTCATAAACAGAAAAAAGGGGGAGAGCATTATAATGTTACCCCTAGAAATAGAATATCTTCAGCTCTCTTTACTTTAATTTTTTTTTAATATTAATGACGATAATAAATAAATCCCATCTCAGGTGTTGCACTGGGGAAAAGAACATGCTTACATCTCAACAGGTTCATCAAAATTTTAGATCCCTGACAAAGCTTTGAAACTGAGGAATGGCACAGAAAAGACCATACCCCCAGGCTCAGAATAAGCAACCCCTGACCACATCCACTTTGTTCTTGTTCTTGACTGTGATCTCACTCTTCACTACACAGGTAAATGCTCAATCATATGAATATTGGACATATATCCAAAATCTTCCTCTACTGAGGGGAGTCAGTTGGTTTGAACCTAGTGTACCAATTTATGTTAATGAATCCAGTTGACTTCCTGGGCCTTATAACACTCGTAGCCCTTTAAAACCTAATGAGGAAGGAATGACATTTTTTAATTGCAGTATTGCTGTCAGTGGACCACCCAGTTGCTTTAACTGTTCTATTCCATCAGCAATTCCTTTTAAAATGGAATCTCCATCCACTTTTTCCAACTTGTGTTGTTTAACTTTTCAGTATCAAGTTTGGACAAGTATAGACTGTCATTCCAATAAATCTCCACAGAGAAAGATGTGTCTTTTAGTAGCACTTTCTATTAAAGGAACAAAACTTAATGATACCTTGGCTTCTTCTGAGTTACCTCTTTGTCAGATGCACAGCTTTTCACAAGTATGTGAATGAATGCATTGGATGAAATGTAGAGGTAAAAGTGCATTCTTGATTACTAATACTTCCTATGGAAGCATCATAGATAACATCCCCAAGGGTTTTCACGCACTCTCAGAATTCTTTAAAACCTTCACGATGAAAGGAAATTATACATCCATTTCCACTATAATATCCAGTCAAATTATGTGGAGAGATGAAGGATTTTCTCCTCCTTTTCCCAGTCTATCAAAATATTCTAAACAAAATCATTTATGGAAAATTGGGGCTTTATTCCACCCTTTTCAAGCTTGGGTAGAAAAATCATATCATAATCAACAAGATAAAAAATATGCCTTATCTTTTACTAAAAACGCAGCTCATAACGTTCAAGCCTGTTTAAGGCTGCCTTTTGTATGGCTTAAAGGTTTTATATATTGCAACCAAACCAATGAAGAAATCCGGTATTTGCAAACCTGTACTATGTATACATGCATTAACAGTTCTGTTCAGTTTAATGTTTCCAAAGAGCAGTTATATCTTTTAAGAACAAGAACAGGTGTGTTGTTCTTGGTGAAGCCGACCCACCTGTGGCAAGGGTCTCCAGCAATGCCCATACTTCACGTGATTGCTGAGAAAGGTCCTGAAGAGAAGCAAGCCTTTCATTGGAATGCTAAGACTAAAAGCATCAAGGGTCAGGGCTTTGTTGCTGTAATAGCACCACAACTCTGAGCAGCTTTGAATGGCTGAGAGACAAATTGACACTGAAATCCATAATGAACTTTCAGATTTAGAACAAGCTATTATTATGTTAGAAGATGAATTGGTCAATTTAAAGAAGCAGATAAAATTAAAACGTGATCGGAATATGACATCTTTTTGTATTACCCCTGTAATGTATAACAAAACTAAGTTTCCTTGGGAAAAAGTGAGAAAGCATCTGTTGAATCATGAGAATTTGACCACTGATGTTGTGAATTTACAAAATGAGGTTTATTCTACTTTGCAACACAAGTTGGAAAAAGTGGATGGAGATTCCATTTTAAAAGGAATTGCTGATGGAATAGAACAGTTAAATCCATCACCCAAAATTAATGGACTCATTGGCAGTTCCATTGGTTCATTTGCATTATTGTTAATTTTGTGTTTGATTTTACATATTGTATGTAGGAAAGTTAATCAAGCTAAGAAGGAGAATGAAAGACATGCTGCAATTTTTGCATTAATGATGAGTGATATGAATTACCATGATAAGAAAAAGAAGGGGGAGCTATAGGCGGAAAGCCTATATGTGCCTTTAGCCAGAACCATTCTCAGAAAGGCAAGTACCGTAAAAAAGTCTTTTTAGATGCTGACTGGGAGAGACTTGGATAGAACTCCATAAAGGCTTATGGCCTAGTCCCAAAGGCAGTAAATGCCTGGGAGACAAAGACTGGCCGTAGGAGGCAGGGGCTTGCAGGCAAGTCTCTGTATATCTTATTGATCTCCAGTCAGTTCTCTGAAGATGAATTATGACCTCCAGGTGGTCTGGTTGAAGGTCGAGTATTCAAACAACCTCCTCCCCTGGAGTTCTTATCCTTGTTTAAGCAAAGTAGTTTAGAGTCTAGTTCTAATTAAAAGTAAAAAAAACGGTAACTTTGAAGTGAAGTGATGGAATGTGCTAATTAGTAGACTGCTTGGAGCCGGCCGAATTGGGCCCGGTCATGTGATTGGTTTTTTAAATGCCCTCATTGATCATTGATTAATGGTGCGTACGTGCAGCACCGGCTATATAAGCTGGGAAAAAATAAAGTAGTCTGCCATATGCCATGAGAGAGCGGTGGTCCCCTTTATTACCATACAATTTCAAAAGCAGGACTTATCCTCTGCGTCCCTCCCTCCCCCCCCCCTCCCATTTGAGAAACCGTCACACAACACTCCTGCCTTCGGGGATCTTCCCCTCCGGCTCCACAATTCTCTTTGTGTGGTCTTGCTCACTCACTTGGAGCTCACCACTGGACTGCCACTAGTCATCCCACATCTCTTTCTCCAGGCCAAGGTGCCAACTCTCCTCCCTCCCCAAATGTGTACCCACTCAATGTTGGACTTCTTTCTCTGGGTGTCTCAGGAAGCCTCTGATGCATCCCACATGAACCATGGACTCATTGTCTTCGCCCACCTTGCCCTTGTCCACCTTCTCAGTCAGGGCACCACCATCCACGCAGACACTCCTGATACAAATTTGAATGTCCCCCATCAATCTTCCTGTGCCTCTCAGCCCCAGCATCCACTCAGCTGTCAATTCCTGCTGCTTTTATCTTCTGGATGCTTCTCCAGGCTGGCCACCCCTCCTCTGCATCCCAGACTGACCAAGCCCAATCTCAGCCCTCTTTTCTGGAAGGATTACCTGCCCTCCTGCAGCCCCTCCCCATCCATGCTGCTGTGGGGGATCCCAAAACACAACCTCGCACCATCATTCCCTCTCCTGGCTCCGTGGTCACCTACAGGACAAGTTGCATGTTCTTTGTGTTGCCCTGCAGGACTTGGAAGTCTTCTATCGCATGTCTTCCCATTTTGCACTTCAAATCTCTGCTCCAGGAACTCCAAGCTATTTGTAATTTTCCTGCACATGCCTCAAAACTTCCAGCCTCTCTTCTTTTGTCCTGCAGCCCCCAGTTTGCTAGAGTGCCTTTCCCCACTCGGGGCTCCTCACTGGCCCACTTCTTTTCATTCTTTAAGACCCAGGTCATCCTTGACCTCCTCCAGGATGTCCTCCCAGACCACTTCTCCTCCTCGTTATGATTTCTATCATACCTGTGTGTCATAGGCAAGCCACTTGTGTCAGTATTGCCTCTATCTGTCTCACCCAGAGACAAGAGGTGGACTGTGTATGTAATATCCTACAGGGTTCCCAACACCAGCCGGCACTGGGCATGGCATACATTAGGTGCCCAGTGAGCCCTCACTGGGTGAATGAACGGGCTTTGATAGATGACCACACTCAAGTAGGACATGGGAGATGAACCGAGGGCTCCTGGTGGGGTAGAAGCAGCAGTCAGGACTCACGGTGGATGTCAGTGTTGGTTATCCGATTTGTTGCCTGATCCCATGTATTCCATCCGTATTTCCATTGACGGCCACTGTGGTAAAGGTGAAGAACGAAGCATCTGATGGATGATCCAAACACACCCACATGACGGAACTCTGGGTTAAGGCCCCTGTTGCCACCTGCTGGCAGGGTACTCTCAGCTCCTATTCTGAAAGGGGATTAACATTTATTTCCCTAGACAGACAACAGGATGCGTCATACCGCTCAGCCTCTACACATACTGTTTCCCCTCTCTACATGCCTTTTCCTTCACCTTACTGACCGACTTGGTGGTAAATCCTATTCATTTCCCCCATAGTAACTTCCACACCAACTCCTCCACTGTAACCCCACATGACCCATTGCAGATTTCTACCCAGTACCTAGAACACTGGTTGAATGCTCGTGTATCTGGCTGCTTCGGACCTGGGAGATGGCACAGGGAAATTGGGGGCAACATTAAACTCACTTCTGAGTTCTCAGAATCAATGAATACAGCACTGGGCCAGAGTAGCTCTGCTCGGTGGAGAAGTGTCAACATATGAATAGAATGAGTAATGCACGAGGAGAGGTTTACCCAAAGCACTATTTAGCCAGGGCAGAGAGAGGAATTGGTGGAGTAGGGTCATTGAGGAGGAGGTGCTTGTGCATGGTTTAAGGGGGAGGATGCTGACCAGAGGAGAAAGGAGGAAGAAGATGTTCCCAGGACAGCAGCTATTACAAGAAAATGCTCACACACAGATGAGGGGTGGGCTTGGGTGTTTCTGGGGGAAAGGTGTGTGGTTGGTGTGAGGCAGCTAGAGGGTGCTTTTTTGTGTGCTGGGGGTGGTGATATAGGAAAGGCAGGTGGGAACAGACCTCTCAGCCTCTCCTGGGATGCTCAACGTCAAGCCAAGGGTCTCGGGTCAGTGCTCTACCACCCTGAGAGAGCACTGAGAGTGGGGGACCTCAGCTCAATCTTTATGAACATGGGAGCTCAGAATTGAAGGGCTCCCGGTTAAGGCAGGTGGCTCAGCTGAAGCAAAGTAATTTTTTAAAACCAACAGACAGCAAAAAAGCCCAAGAGAACACGAGAGTATCAGAACTGAGGAAAGCATGAGAGCCCATGAGTGTGAGCAACCAATTGCTGGCCAGTGGTTCACTTTGCAAAGACACTGGTTCAGAGTGGGCTGTGAATTGATTCAATTAGGGATGGGTTCATTTGGAGGATTTTGATTCAATTTATACCGTTTCAGGTCTCCAACCCTTCTGGGGTGTACATGTGCCTGCCAAGATTAAAGCCATGTGTCTTTCCACATCGATCTTTCCCTGTTTACTAGCTCTGGCTGATCCCTAGGGAAATGCAAACAACAACTTGGAAAGGTTCGAACGTTGCTCAAGCCTGTCTGGTTCCAGAGCCCGTGTCTTCCCACTCCCCAGGCCCCTCACCTAAACATCCCTAATGATGTCCTTCATTGCCACATCGTAGTGGACCACGAAGTCAGCCACAACGCCTGAGCTGGAGAAGGCAGACTGGTCTTGCAATGTCAAGCAGAAGGTGATCTGAACACCGGCCTCTCTCCTCTCAATCCTGGCAGATGGGGGCAAGTCAGCCTCACCTGTATGGGTGGGGAGGGTTGGGGTGGGGTGGCATGTATGGCTTTAGTGGGCAGAAAAGTCAGGGAAAGCACAGCAAAGGGGCACTCACTGGAGAGAGTGAGACGTCTGCCCTCAACCAACACCTGCTGCTACCCCTGCCCCCAAAACCCTTTCACCTGCCCCACACTTTTCTCCACACCCTCCAGCCACCTCCTTCTCTGCCTCCTCCATCAAGCCCAGCCTGTCAGACCCAGCCCTGCCCTCAGCTGCCAGGTCCTTCCAGTCCGACCCACACTCACAACTTCGCCCTGCTTCACCGCCCATCCCACTCAGGGTCCAGTCCCTGAAGGAGTGCCATGTCCCAAGCTAGACCAGGATCCTGCGTTTCTTCCCACAGGGGCAGTCAGTGTCTGCAAGGAGAGAGACAGACACACAGACAGGGCCTGGGTCTCCTCCCATCCCCCTTTCTACTGTGGGAAATAGCAGTCTAGCAAGGTTCTCCTCTGGGATAGAATTTGATGTGTTTTCTTTCCCCTCTGGCTTCTGACTCTCAGAATCACGTGTGTGAATAAGCCTTTTAGTGTCTCATTAAATCACAGATGAATTTCTGGTCCCGGATGTTTGCTGAGCAGGACACAAGAATCCAGGACAAATGGAAGCCAGGACAAATGGAAGCCGGGACAAATGTCCACTTAGAAATGTTTCTGTGCCTCCCCTTTTTCCACAAAATGGAAACTTGGGAATCCTGCTCCCCCCCTTCCTGCTACAGCTGTCAGGAAGCTTAGGGGCAAACTGAGCCCCCATACTCTCTGAGGCGCCTGCTCACATACATTCCCTTGGCTTCCTTCCTTTCATAGCTCTTTGTTCTGTTTTTTCCTCACAGGACTCGTTCTAACCTCTGTTTTAACCTTTAAGGAGAAGGGGGAGGGAGCTGCCATTTATAGCCCAGGGCTTAAGAGGACAGGCTGCAAGGACTCAGATGGCCTGTGGGCCCAGGTTCCTATAGATGGCCTGTGGGCCCAGGTTCCTATAGATGGCCCGTGGGCCCAGGTTCCTATAGTAACTTGTGTGTCCCTGCACAAGTTATTCACTCTCTAAGCCTTGCCCTCCTCATCTATAGTCCAGGAATGATGACCACTCCAAGTTCATACACAGTATTTGTGGGCATTAAATGAGATCATTTATGGAAAGTATTTGGAACCATACCTGCATCTTAGAGAGTTCTAAGTAATGCTATCTGTTACAATTATCACCCAAACTTCATGACTCTGGGCCTAAAAAATTGAAGGGAGGGGTTTTGTCAAATTCTCATGAAGGTCCTGGGCTGCAGATGGCATCTCACAAGCAGAGCAATGACATCACTTGCTTTGCTGGTCCCTCGTCAAGGGAGCCTCGAAGGTGAGAGTTGACTCCATCTGTCTCTTTTCACTATGTCCACTTCACTGCCACCCTGGGTCAGCAGGGTCAAATCAGGCAGATCCTCCTATGCTAAAGTGCTCTGTGGAGCATCCACAGGAGCTGGGGTTTCTCTGTGCCTGCCCCCTCATCTCTCAGATGAGGCATGCAGGCCCAGCCCCATGGTTCTCCAAATTGGCTGGACATCAAAGTTATCTAAGACTGGTTAAAAGTACAGATCCTGGGCCCCATCCCATCCTCCTGAACCAGACCCTGAAGGCCGTGCCCGGGAATGTGCATTTCTAAGAGCTCATGTCGTGATTCTGATATAGCTGGTCTGGCCCTGGAAAAGCTCTGGGTGAAATTCAAAGCACGCCTGCCAGGCAGGACTCCTCTCTGACCTACAGCCCTCAGAAGGTATCCTCAAGGGCAGCTTGCACTTCCTGTGCTCCTATCGTCATTCCAGGCTCAGTGGCCATCCAGGGA
>CAUYPK010093944.1:0-57120 GCA_963574355.1 Loris lydekkerianus
CCTTTGCTTTAGTTTCAACTGCCCATATCAGAGAAGGGTCCATGTGATAAAAGAAGTCAAAAGCAGTCTGGAATAACTGGAACCCTTCTGCCGGATTGTCTAATGTCAGTTTGTTTCCACAAACTGCTTCTTCCACATCCTTTTCCTCATCGTCTGCCACTAGTTCTAAAGCACACGCTTCCATCAAGCTGTCTTCTGTGAATTCCTCTGGTGTGGTGTCTCCAAGATCCATACCTTGAAACCCTACACGCCCTACTTTTTCTTTTTTTTGCCATATCCACAATCTCGTACCATGTGCAATGAGCCGTAAAGGTCCTTATGAACCTTTTGTAGAAGAGGCTGATTTAGAGATGTTGTGTTTGGGGGCAAGTAGACCACTTTAATGTTTTTAGTGTTGAACACATGGGGTTCTGAGTGGCCAGGGGGCATTCTCCAATATCATAAGAATTTTAAAAGGCAGTCTCTTATTGGCAAAATATTTTCTGACTTCAGAGACAAAGCATTGCTAGAACAAAACCACAAAAAATTGTTCTCATTGTCCAGGCCTTCTCATTGTGCAATCTAACAACTGGAAGCTGGTGTTTCTTTTCCCTTCAAGGCTTAGAGGTTAGCTACTTTATAGGTAAGGGCAGTCTTGATCATAAATTTAACTTCATTTGCACAAAACAGTAGAGTTAGCCCATCCCTTCCTGCCTTAAATCCTGATGCTCACTTACTTTTCTTACTAATAAATGTTTTTTGTGGAATGTTTTGTCCAGGATAGGACAATTTTGTCTACATTAGAAACCTGTTCCGGCAGATATCCTTTCTTTTCAATGTTTTTTTAGTGGCATCTGAGAACTCATTTATTGCTGCTTCTCCTGTTATCTTTTTTTTGAGACAGAGTCTCACTTTGTCACCCTCGGTAGAATGCCATGCTGTCACAGCTCACAACAAACCCAAACTCTTGCCTCAGCCTCCCAAGTAGTTGGGACTACAGGCATCCACCACAATACCAGGCTATTTTTTTGTTATAGTTGTCATTGTTGTTGTTTGGCAGGCCCAGGCTGGGTTTGAACCCACCAGCCCTGGTGTATGTGGCTGGCGTCCTAGCTGCTGAGCTATAGGCGCCGAACCTATCTTGACATTTTAAAAGCCAAACCTCTTTCTAAAATTATCAAACCATTCTTTGCTGGCATTATATTCTCCAGCTTTAGAGTCTTCACCTTCCTTTTGCTTTACCTCGCCATATAATGACTTCGCTTTTCTTGAATCATAGTTAGAGTCTGTAGGTATGCCTTCCTTATAGTAATCCTGTACCCACATAAAACTGCACTTTCAATCTGAGATAAAAAAGTACTTTGCAAAAAGTGCAAGGTTTTCACACCTGCTGATGTAGCTGCAGTGACTTCATAAATTTCCTTTATCCCCTCCCCTCCCCCCTCCTCTCCTCTCTCTCTTCTCTTTCACAATCGTCCTTACACTGGATGTATTTATCTTGAAATGGCAGGCATCTGCAGTGGCAGACCTCAGTCTCTGGTACATATCAAACAATTCAACTTTTTCTTGTAATGTCATGATTTTGCTTCTTGGGAGCACTTCCAGCATCACTAGTGGCACTTTGTATAGCTCCCATGGCATTATTCAGAGTTTACGGTATCACACTAAATATGACGAAAAATACTCCAGAGATTACTTTTTTTTTTTTTTTTTGCAGTTTTTGGCCAGGGCCCGGTTTGAACCCGCCACCTCTGATATATGGGGCTGGCACCCTACTCACTGAGCCATATATGGGGCTGGTGCTCTACTCACTGAGCCACAGGCACTGCCCTCCAGAGATCACTTTTTACTGCAACATATAATTTATTGGAAAGGTAAACTGCTCCCTCGGAGTTCACGTGACATTTTAAGTGGATACTCATAACATTTGAGCTCACCACAATAGCAACAGTAGGTGGCTATGAGATTATTACAGTAGCACAGTATGTATACACACTACAGTTAATTTTATGTGGTTATGATTTAATACTGCATGTTTAATTTGTTTGCATTTTCCTTCACTGTGAATGGTGCCGTGTATGGTCTATAAGTATAAATTTTGTTAAATTTTAACTTTTTATAATAGATTTGTGTATATTTTATGGTAGTAAATGGTAAAATAGACTGCTATCTACATATATTTTGTACAGTTATGACATACCTAACTTTTTCTTAATTTTTTCAATGCTTCTAGGTTGCAAGGTTCATCTTTGAGTTTTTTCAAATTGTCAGAAATCTCCAAAAACTTTCCCCGTATGTTTATTGAAAAAAATCTGCATAGACCTATGTGGTTCGAACCTGTGTTGTTCCGGGGGCCAATTGCATTGTATTGATGTGTATTGATCGTACGTGTAGAAAAAATGCTATACCAGAACTCTTAGTGATGGTCTCTGTGGATTGTGTGAGCTTAGTTTGGGGGGATGGGGAGTTGAGTGAGTCAGTCAACAGATATTTGTGAATATCATCTGTGACCATGCCATGTCTGATCTATGGTCATAACTCTAAGTCAGTCATATCCTGTGTTCCAGGTTCTCTGGCCCTTTGTTACATTAGATCATTTAATTATCTGAATAATTAGGTATTATTTTATATGATTGCACTTATTCTAAATTTTTGCCTACTTAAGGTGCTGAAATAATAAAGTTTACTTAAGAAAAGTAAATTATTATAATTATCTAGGACTAGATGAGCCTTTGGTTAGTGCAATACTTGATATATGTGACAAACACAAATCTTTTTCCTTGAGCCTGAGTTCATCTATTATCTCTGTAGGATCACTTCATTTGTCCCCCATTTCTCTTCCACTTTCACTGCTTTCTTTCCCTCAAATTTAAATTTTGAATAGGATAGAATATGTTTCTAGTCTATTAAAAATCATTTTATGAATAGGATAGAATATGTTTCTAGTCTATTAAAAATCATTTTACCATGTTTTTATTTTGAAAATGTTCTAATCTACAGAAAGTTGGAAATAATAGTATAGTGAATCCAGGCATGGTGGCTCACACCTGCAGTCCTAGCATTTTGGGAGGCCAATGCAGGAGAATTGCTTGAGGCCAGGAGTTGGGGACCACCCTGGACAACATAGCAAGACCCCATTTCTACAGAAAATTGAAAAAGTAGCTAGGCATGGTAGTGCGTGCCTGTAGTCCTAGCTCTTTGGCACACTGAGGCAGGAGGATTGCTTGAACTCAAGAGTTTGAGGTTGAGCTATGATGGTACCACTGCATTGCATTCTGGGCAACAGAGAGAGACTCTGCCTTAAAAAGAAAAAGTGCAATAAATACCTATATGAACCCTTAAGCTAGATTTGCCAATTGTTAACATTTGACTTTTTCTGTCTCTCTATGAAGAAAGGTATAATACATACATACATATTGTTTTCTGAACCCTTTGCACAGCAGTTTCAGATACCACAGCACCTCACCCCTAAATCTTTCAGCCTATAACTCCTAAGAACAAGGACATTTGCTCACAGAATCATAATACCAGACTTGCACCTGAGTAAACAAGCAGTAATTCAATTGTAAGCTCTACAGGCTGTACTTACACTTCCAAAAGTTCAAGCCAGTTATTTTGTGGAATGCTGGGCATTCTGGATTAGTCTTGTCATGATTAGCTTCAGGTGACACTTTCTATGACAAAAGATTATTCAGAGTGGAGGTTGTAAACTTCTCGATTACATACATCACAAGGCCCATCATGTCAGGTTGTTCTAATCCTAATGATGCTAATTGTGGTTAAAGTGTTACTCATCAGATAACTTCATTGTAAAGGTACATTTTTCCCCTTTGTAATTTGTTCTGATCTGTGGGAGTGATATTTTGTAGTGTAAATCTCCCCTTCCCAATGTTTTTAACATCTTTGTCTAAATTTTTTGTTCTATTTTAGTGAAGTCAAATTTATTAATTCTTTTGATTGATTATGGTTTTGGTGTCATGTTTAAGAACTCATTGCCAAGTCTTAGATTTCAAAGATTTTTGTCCTGTATTTTTTCTAATAGTTTTATGTTTTACATTTAACTCCATGATTCATTTTTTAAAACTTCAAAATATTATGGGGTACATATGTTTTGGTTACATGAATTGCTTTTGTACAGTTGAGTTTAAGTTATAAGTGTGCCCATCCCCTGGATAATGTGTATTGTACTCATTTAGGTGTGAATTTACCCCTCTCCTCCTGCCCCCCACCTCCTTGTCTAAGTTTTTATAGCAAGGGATTGCAAAAGTGATGATTTTTCTACATAAATCTTTCTACATTTTTAAGTTGCCATGCTTCTATAAAGACAGATGTTCCTTCACACACCTTCACCACCTTTTTGCATATTTATGGAACCACTGATTAATTTTTTAGTTTAATATGTTGTCCAGTAACATCATTGCTCTTTTTAATGCTTACATTGTACCAAATAAGGGTGGTTAAAGCCCTTAATATTAGAACGTTTCAGAGATAGGATTTTACCATAATTATAAAGATTAAAGATTGTATGTATTTTTTTCCTGAAGGTTTTTCTTGTTTATTTGTTTTGAGTCATTCTCACTCGGTCACCCTGGTAGAGTACAGTGGTGTCATCATAGCTCACTGTACCCTCAAACTTCTGGGGTCAAGTGATCCTCTTGCCTCAGCCTCCAAAATAGTTGGAACTATAGCTGCACACTACTGCGCCCTGATATTTTTTCTAATTTTTTAGTAGAAACAGGGTCTTGCTTTTGCTCAGGCTGGCCTCAAACTCTGACCTCAAGCAGTTTTCCTACCTTGGCCTCCCAGAGTGTTAGGATTATGGGCATGAGCCACCACACCCAGCCTTTTCCTGAAATTTCGATCAAAGATTTGCAATGCTCAGTTTAATAAAACATTTTAATTTCCTCAGGACTCTCACAGGAGGAGGAGGAAGATGCTTCTATTGAAGAACAACAACTAGAAGAAGAGAAATTGTTGGAGAGAGAGAGGTCAGTGTTAATTGAGATACTTAAAGTGAATAAAGTTATTTTGGAATATTATCAGCCTTACTAACTAGTACTGGTTTTCTGTATAAAGTCTTGTACAAAATAAGTCTTATTGGCTCGGTGCCTGTAGCTCAATCAGCTAAGGCACCAGCCACCACATACACCAGAGCTGGTGAGTTTGAATCCAGCCTGGGCTGCCTGCCAAACAACAACCAAAACTACAACCAAAAAAAAAAAAAAAAAAAAAATAGCTGAGCATTATGGTGGGCTTAAGCCCAGGAGTTGGAAGTTGCTGTGAGCTGTGGTGCTACGGCACTCTACCCAGGGCAGCAGCTTGAGGCTCTGTCTCAAAACAAAAAAAAAAGTCTTATTAAATACCATGTATAAACTATTTAAGTCTCTAGCTGACAGGCTAAAACTAGGTGTTGTCATTTTTTTTTTTAATTGAGACAGAGTCTCACTTTATCACCCTCTGTAGAGCACTGTAGCCTGGTAGCTCACAGCAATCTTAAGCGATTCTCTTGCCTCAGCTTCCCTAGTAGCTAGGACTACAGGTGCCTACCACAATGCCTGGCTATTTTTGTTGTTGTTCAGCAGGCCTGGGCCAGGTTCGAACCCACCAGCCCCAGTGCATGTGGCCAGCGCCCTAACCACTGAGTTACAGACACCCCCATTATCACTTTTTTTTTTTTTTCCAATAGGGAAATCAGATACAGTTTTATTTATTTAAGAATTGATTATCACTTTTTAAAATAGAAATATTCTTCACTGTTTTTGCTAATTTGTAAAGTTTTTTCTTTCCTTTTTCTTTTTTTTTTTTTTTTTTGGATACAGAGTCTTAATCTGTCACCCCGGGCTTGAGTTCCATGGCATCATCAAAGCAATCTCTATCTCCTGGGCTTAAGTGATCCTTCTGCCTCACCTTCCTAAGTAACTGGGACTACAGGAACCTGCCATGACACCCAGCTAAGTTTTTCCATTTTTACTAGAGATGAAGTCTTGCTCTTGCTCAGGCTTGTCTCAGACTCCTGAGCTCAAGGGAGATCCTCCTGCCTTGCACTCTCAGAGTACTAGAATTATAGGCATGAGCCACCCTGCCTGGCCTGTAAATGTTTTTGAAATAGGAAAAAACCCAAATAATTAACAAGGTTAAGAAGTGAATGGACTATAATAAATCTACACACCCAAAGATAGTCACTGTTAAGAAAGGAAGTGTAAATGTACATGTGTATTTCTATAATGGTATGATATATACATTTTTCTATAAATTGCTTTCTTGCTAAATATATAGTATGTACATTTCATTGTTGATGCTGAGATCTAATTCAACCATTTTAATGGCAACATAGTTTCCACTGTGTGGATCTAGCATAATTTATCCTTTATTTATAATTTATTCATTCATAATTTATAGTTCTTTATTGATGAACTTTCCGGTTATAAAGTTACTTTTATATAAAAAGTTGCAGTCGGGCAGTGCCTGTGGCTCAGAGAATAGGGCACTGGCCCCATATATCAAGGGTGACAGGTTCAAACCCAGCCCCTGCCAAACTGTAACAAAAAATACCTGGGCATTGTGGTGGGCGCCTGTAGTCCCAGCTACTCGGGAGGCTGGGACAAGAGAATTGCCTGGGCCCAAGAGCTGGAGGTTGCTGTGAGTTGTGATGCCACAGCACTCTACCGAGGGTGACAAAGTGAGACTCCGTCTCTCTAAAAAAAAAAAAAAGTGGCAGTAAGCACCCCTGTTTATATATTCTTGATAACTATCTTACTGTTTCCTTAGAAAAATGACCAGAAATTGGTAGTATCAAAGGATAAGTGTTAAGTCCATGCAAAATGTTGATGGTAGAAAAGGCATCTCAGTTTGTGGTTTGCAGCCTTTATTATAGTGAATAAAGGCACCCATCTCCCTGTACCTTCACTCACACTAGGCATTATCAAATGTTGAAACTCATACAGTGAAAAACTACATTTCATTGTTTCAAAGGCACATTTCTGAACTAGTAAGGTCAAGCATCTTTTTATATGTTTTACTATCCATAGATTGCTTAAGTCTTATACCTTTCTCTTTTTGGATACATTTTTTAATTTGTAAGTAATTTTGGTACTTGTTGGCTTTCCTTTTTTTTTTTTTTTTTTTTTTTTTTTTTTTTAAAAGACAGAGTCTTGCTGTCGTCTGGGCTGGAGTGCCATGGCCTCAGCCTAGCTTACAGCAACCTCAGACTCCTGGACTCAAGCAATCCTCCTGTCTCAGCCTCCTGAGTAGCTAGGACTATAGGTGCCTGCCATAACACCCGGCTAATTTTTTGTATTTTTAGTAGAGATGGTGTCTTGCTTTGCTTAGGCTGGCCTCCCAACACCTGAGCTCAAGGCATCCTCCTGCCTCAGCATCCCAGTGTTGGGATTATAGGCATGAGCCACTATGCCCGGCTATGATTTGATTTTTATGACATCTTTTCTCATGATATCTGGCCCTGCTGTCTGCCTGAAAAAGTTCTCCCGTATCCCAAGATGATGAAAATATTCTGCTTTTTTCTTCTCTTAGTATTTTTCAGAGGGTAGTTTTTCTCAAATGTGGCACACACCAATGTGAATATATTTAATGCCACTCAACTAATTATCAACATGCAAAAAAAAATTAAAAGAGCAGTAGTGGACAGCGCCCATAGCTCAGTGGGTATGGTGCCACCCACATACACCAAGGCTGGTGGGTTCAAACTCGGCCTGGGCCAGCTAAACAACAATGACAACTGCAACAACAACAAAAGAAATAGCCAGTCGTTGTGGTGGGTGCCTGTCGTCCCACCTACTTGGGAGGCTGAGGCAAGCGAGTTGCTTAAGCCTAAGAGTTTGAAGTTGCTGGAGCTGAGACACCAAGCACTCTACCGAGGGCAACAGCTTGAAACTCTATCTAAAAAATAAATAAATAAATAATTCACATACATGTATTTTTGTGTATTTTTATCTTTATTTTGTATGAGTTGCATACTACTTTATTAAAAAATGGGAAAATTATGTGAAAATACTATATGGTGTTATGTGCTATTTTAAAACAGAGGTATAGTAAATTCAAGTTACTACATTTTAACATTGATAACATTTTACTTTTTTGTGGTTTAAAATTATATATTATTTGGTTTGGTTATATACAGTTAATATATTCCCCAGGTAATTTGTAAATCAGGGTTCTGAATATTGAAACATCTATATGATACTCCCAAACATGCATAGGAACATTGATATGCAACACACCAGCTTCTACCATGGCTAAAAGATGTGTTCCTGGAATCTGTAGGTTGGAAATGTAACATATTTTCTCATAGAATATTTAAAATTGTGGTTAGCTTCCCAAGGTGGACATAAAACCTTATTTAACTCCTAATATTCCTGAAGTAATATAGAACCATTTCTCATATTTCATTTTCCTTTTACAAATTCAGTAGAAAAATGAAATCTAGGTTGTAAGCACCTGTTTGGCAAGTAAACTCAGGAAATCTAATCCTCCTTTAAATTAGAGATTTGTGATACTGGCTGTCTGAGACACTTGAAATATCACTCTTCATGACTGGTCAACTTAAAAAATAGACTAGACAGTTGTTAATTTATTTTTATAACTTCATCTTTTCTTAAAACCTATAGCTTTCTTCTCTCCTCTGGAGTGTTCAGAAAAATTTTTTAGACCCTAGCTTCCTTTATTTTAAAGACATAATCATAATGTAGTTTTATTTTCCTTCATTCAGCAGTTTAGGTGTTTGGAGGCAAACCATAGGCGTCTCTTAACTGTGTGGAGTAGTAATCCAAAGGTTAATGTCAGAAGATGCCAGGTTTTCAGAGTGATGCGATCATGGAATTACCACTTTTAAATGCATTGACTAGGAAGAGTTTCACTTTCTGAAGTGAAAAGCTAGATGTTGCTTTGAAACTTGCTACCCACTTTATTGGTACCCAAAATCACTGATCAGCCTGAAGGGAATGGCATAGCATCCTTTTTTGGTAAAAGATATCACAACCCAACACACCTATGAAGTGTAAAATAGGGATTTTGTTACAACCATTTGGGAAGATGGCTACTGACACTTAGGGCTTTCCTTCTCATTTTCTTACCCACAATTGACTACTTTATTGAGAATATCTTTCATGCTATTTAATTAGTCCCCAAACGTGTCATTTTGCTCTCTTATGTGTGTGTATGTATTTGTAAATTAATGCCTATTTCTTTTATTTGATTATATCGTTATATTGACAGGCAAAAATTGCATGAAGAGTGGCTGCTGAGGGAGCAGAAGGCACAAGAAGAATTCAGAATAAAAAAGGAAAAGGAAGAGGCAGCTAGGAAACGTCAGGAAGAGCAAGAGGTATGATATTAATCACATAACCAGGGAACCAATTAATTAGTTAACCAAAATAACTCTCATTAAGAGTTGCTTATTTTCTTTTTTTTTGTTTTGGATCAAATGGTGATTTTATTTTTAATTTTTTGAAGAGTTACCATACCACTTTCCATAGCAACTGCACCATTGTACACTCCCACCAGCAACCTACAGGAGTTCTAATTTCTCCACATCCTCCATCAACATTTGTTATTTTCCTAATTTTTTTTGTAACAGTCATTTTAATGGGTGTGGCAGGATATTTCTTTTTAGTTTTGATTTTCATTTCCCTAATGAATAGTGAGGTTGAACATCTTTTCATCTGCTTATCAGCCATTTATATATCTACTTTGGAGAAATGCCTATTCAAATCCTTTGCCCAATTTCTAATCAGTTACTCATTTTCTTGTTGTTAGGTAGATAACTAGAAATCTTGGCTCTCCTGGGGAAGGAGACAAGGGCACTAGTGCCCCCCAGGCCTCCATTTTGGTGCCTCCCACCTTAATTTTTTTCCCAAGTGATTGCTCACATCTGGGAAGGAAGGAACACCCTAGCAATCTCCCAATCAGAACTTAGCATGCCAACTGCGAAAGGATGTAGAAGACTCTCTAACCTAGAACAGGTACAATACAGTCTCTTAAAGGTCATCTAGAACAGCCTTAAGACTAATTCTATTGGCTTAGCGCTTATAGCTCAGGTGGCTAAGACGCCAGCCACATACACCTGAGCTGGTGGGTTTGAATCCAGCCCAGGCTGCCAAACAACAATGACAACTACAACCAAAAAATAGCCAGGCGTTGTAGCAGGCACCTGTAGTCCCAGCTACTTGGGAGGCTGAGGTAAGAGAATCGCTTAAGCCCAGGAGTTGGAGGTTACTGTGAGCTGTGATGCCACCGCACTCTATGCAGGGCAACAGCCTAAGGCTCTGTCTCAAAAAAAAAAAGAAAAAAAAGAGAGAGAGAGAGACTAATTATGTCATTAGGTTAAATCAACATTGTAGTCCACACCCCCCAATGGGCTTTCAGAGAGGCCCGTAGGAGTTATATATGCACAGTGAGAGTCAGGTTTCAAGGTGACTGCTGAACCATGAGGTGGGCCTGATCCAGACAGTATAAAAGAAAATCAGGAGCCATGACCCACGCCTTTTTGTTGCGCCAGTGGGGGCCGTTTGCTGTCTATGGTGAACATATCTTGCTCTGTAAGCCTGTATTTTGTTCTTACCTTTAAACCCATTTTTCTCTTTCTCAATAAACTTTGTTTCATGCTTGCCTTATTTTGGGGTGTCTGGTCATTTTTCAGCCAAGAGCAATCCAAGAACCAAGGACCCAGGCAGCTGGTTGGAACTCTGACATTTTAGGATGCAGGGAGCTGCCTTGGAACCCAGCACTATTACTGAGTTGTAGAAGTTCATATATTCTGCATATTGATCCCTTATCAGACATATGATTTGCAAATATTTTCTCTCACTCTGTGGGTTGCCTTTTCAATGTGTTAATAGTGCCCTTTGATGTATAAAAGTTTTTAATTTTGATAAAATTCATCTTACCTGTTTTTTCTTTTGCCTTTGCTCTTTAGGTCATAGCCAAGAAATTGTTGCTAAATCCAATGTCATGAAGCATTTCCCCTGTTTTCGTCTAAAAGTTTTATAGTTTTCAGCTCATACATTTAGGTCTTTGATCCATGTTAAATTGATTTTTATATACGATGTAAGGGTCCAACTTCATTCTTTTGCACGTGGATATCCAGTTTTTCCAACACCTCTGGTTGAAAAGATTGTCCTTTCCCCATTGAATGGTCTGAGTAACCATGTTGAAAATCATTTGAACTTATATGAGAGGGTATATTTCTGAGCTCTCTATTTTATTTCATTTGTCTCTGTGTCAGTCTTTATGCCAATACCACACTGGTTTGATTACTGTACTTTGTAGTAAGTTCTGAAATTAGAAAGTTTGAGACCTCCAACTTAGTTTTTCTTTTTCAAGATTGATTTGGCTGGCTGGGCATGATGGTTCATGCCTGTAATCCTAGCACTTTGGGAAGCTGAAGTGTGTGGATTACTTGAGCTCAGGAATGTGAGACCAGCCTGAGAAAGAAAGAAACACTGTCTCTACTAAAAATAGAAAAACTAGTTGGGCATTGTGGCGGGTGCCTATAGTCCCAGCTACTCGGTAGGCTGACACAAGAGGATTGCTTGAGACCAAGAGTTTGAGGTTGCTGTGAGCTACAGTGACATCATGGCCCTCTACCCAGGGTGACAAGTGTGGCTCTGTCTAAAAAAAAAAAAAAAAAAAAAAAAGAATTCATTTGGCTATCCAGGCTTCTTGGAGATTCCATGTGAATTTTAGGATGGATTTTTCTGTTTCCTTTCTGATGGCAGCTGGAGAATGTATCCTTGGTGGAGCCTAAAGCACAGCATTCTTTGGGACAGGCCCTTCATTTTCTTTCTTTTTTTGAGATAGTCTCTGTTGCCCAGACTAGACTGCCATGGTATTAGCCTTCTTCACAGCAACTTCAAACTTCTGGGCTCAAGTGATCCTCATGCCCCAGCCTCTTGAGTAGCTGGGTGTGCACCACCATGCCCTGCTAATTTTTAGAGATGGAGTCTCACTCTGGCTCGGGCGGTCTTGAATTCCTGAGGTCAAGGGATCCTCCTGCCTCAGCCTCCCAGAGTGCTAGGATTACAGTCATGAGCCACTATGTCTGGCAAGAGTTACTTATCTCAAACTTAAAAATAACCTATTATCCATTTTACCTAGGTTTCTACATTTTTTTATTTATTTGCCATACATGTTAAATATTTTTAAAAAATTAGTCTGAAAAAAATTACCTTTCCTTCTTTTTTTCTTTTTTCCCTTAAAGAGAAAATTAAAGGAAGAATGGGAAGAACAGCAGAGAAAAGAGAGAGAAGAGGAGCAGCAAAAACTACAGGAGAAGAGAGAAAGAGAGGTGATTCCTGCCGTGGGAGGATAGACAGAGGGCATATCCTCTGAGTGTGCAGATGTGCTGTATGATGGGATTGAAGAATAAGCTGTACTCATGTCAGGGTTTGGATTTGTTTTCTGTTTTGCCTGGTTCTTCATTTGTTGAAAAGAATCAGATTCTCAGTCTAGATATAAACTGGAGTTGCCTTATGATGCTCTTCTTTAGGTCTGTGCAGTAGCACATGCCCTAAATTAAAGTTTCCTTCAACTTTACCCGATTTACCCTTTATACCAGGGATTGGCAAACTTTGTCTACAAAGGGCCAGATAATATTTTTATGCTTTGTCATTTGTGTGATCTCTGTGGAAAACATCTGTCTCTGACAGTGTGCCCTGAAAGCAGCTGTAGATGTATATGTAAATGAATGGGGGTGGCTATGTACCAATAAAGCTTTATTTACAAAGCCCTTGCTTTACACTCTCTACTACTCTATAGCAAGTGTTGTTTTTCCGAGGTTCTCCTGTATGTGGATTGACTCCTTTAGAAAATAATATTTTGCTGGGCATGGTGGCTCATACCTGTAATCCTAGCACGCTGGGAGGCTGAGGCAGGTGGATTGCATGAGCTCAGGTGTCTGAGACCATCCTGAGCAAGAGGATGGTCTCTACAAACTAGCTGGGCATTGTGGCAAGTATCTGTAGTCCCAGCTACTCCGGAGGCTGAGGCAAGAGGGTCACTTGTGCCCAGGAGTTTTAGATTGCTGTGAGCTGTGATGCCATGACACTCTACCAAGGGTGACAGAGTGAGACTGTCTCCAAAAACAAAATAATACTTTGTTTGGTTTCCATATTTATTTAGTTCATAAGAGATCTAATTTGTTGTGATACATCAGTAAGAATTAGTAGATTTAAAGAAATCAGGAACTCAAATATTGAAGAATTAGGAAATGCATTTTATTAAATCTTTTTAAATCTTGACTTCCTTTCCAACTTGGGCTATAAAGGCAATTGTAGCTAACAAAGTTATTCACTAAGGAAAAAAAAAATCTGTAAGGTATATGGATATGTCTTCTCTATCTTCCAGGATTCTTTTTAAAATATTGATTTGTTACGTTTTGCTGCTATTCCTTAACAGTGTATTTATTTCAAAGCTATCACCTCTCATCTTTTCTCAACTGACTTATCAGGATGTATCTTTTCTGTAATATTCCTAAATTTGAATGGCACAACATTAAGTAGTTAATTACTTATGATGGGGAAAAGTACATGTGTTTACATCCTACTCATGAAAGGGTAGAAACAGCCTGTACAGCCTTTGTTTTCTGTGTCTCAGGCCATCAGTCAATTTCAATGCTGATTCTAGACATCCTTATTTAAGCACTGCTTTGCTTTGCTTTCTTTTCTTTTTCCTCCCTTTTCTTCCTTCCTCCCTCCCTCCCTACTTCCCTCCCTCTTTCTTTCTCTCTTTTTTTTTTTTTTTCTTGAGACAGAGTCTCACTTAGTCACCCTAGGTAGAGTGTTGTGGCATCATAGCTCATAACAACCTCAAACTGTTGTGCTCAGGCGGTGCCTGTGGCTCAGTGGGTAGGGCACTGGCCCCATATACCGAGGGTGGTGGGTTTGAACCTGACCCCAGCCAAACTGCAACAAAAAAAATAGCCAGGCGTTGTGGTGGGCACCTGTAGTCCCAGCTACTCGGAAGGCTGAGGCAAGAGGATCGCCTAACCCCAGGAGTTGGAGGTTGCTGTGAGCTGTGACGCCACGGCGCTCTACCGAGGGCAATAAATTGAGACTCTGTCTCTAAAAAACAAAAAACAAAAACTATTGTGCTCAAGTGATCCTCTTGCCTCAGCCTCCCATGTAGCTGGGACTACACGTATCCACCATGACACCCAGTTAATTTTTTCTGTTTTCAGTAGGGATGGGGGTCTCACTCTTGCTCAGGCTGGTCTCAGACTCCTGAGCTCAGGCAATCCACCCACCTCGGCTTCCCAGAGTGCTAGGATTATAGGTGTGAGCCACCGCACCTCACCGGCATGACTTTTCAAATAAGGCAAGATCATGCTAGCTTTTTAAGGGACAGAAAAATAGCTTGGAGTTTGTCTTTTTTTTTTTTTTTGAGATAGAGTCTCACTGTGTCGCCCTGGTTACAGTGCCGTGGTGTCACAGCTGACAGCAACCTCAACTCTTGGGCTTAAGTGAATCTCTTGCCTCAGCCTCCCAAGTAGCTGGGACTACAGGCACCTACCAGGTCGCCTGGGTATTTTTTGGCTGTAGTTGTCATTGTTGTTTAGCTGGCCTAGGGCTGGGTTTGAACCTGCCAGCTCCATTGTATGTGGCCGGCACCCTAACCACTGAGCTAAGGGTGCTGAGCCAGAGCTTGTCATTTTTTATAGAGAGGAATCAAGTCCCATTGTAAGAGTAGAGTGTTCTTCAACTGAGGTCTTTTAGGATTTAGGTAAAAGCTAACGTTTCTTTTAAATGTTTTTGGTTCAAAACAAGTCTGGTGAGACATTAAGGAGAAGTGGGTAAAAAGAGTTTAAGCATATATAAAGGAATGTGCAATATGTGTTTTTGCTATGTGCTAGGCACTTCTATAGTACACAGAGGTAGAACAGTGAAAAATGCAGTCCCTGCTCTCATTAAGTTAATTTTTTAGATAGTGTCAGACAATAAGTGAGCAAAAACAGATCATTTAAAATGTTATAAGATAATATATTAAGTGTTACAAAGAAATAAAGCAGTTAAGGTGATAGAGTAATACGGATAGAGAAGTACTTTTTTCAATTGTCTAGTCAAGGAAATCTCTGAGGAATTGATATTTGAGTTGACACCTGAGTGCAGAGATCTCAGAGAGAAGAAGCCTGAAGCCCAGAGGCTGAAAGAAGGCCAGAGTCCTTGAAACAGAGATGGAAGGAGAGAGATAGGGGAGGAGGTTAGGGAAGGGCCAGGGCCAGGGGGCCAGTGTCAGATGATACAGGGGCTCCTGCATTTGAAGGAGGAGTTTGGATTTTATGTTACATGTCATGGGAAACCATTGAAGGTTGTTCTTTGTTTTGGGGGGTTGAGGGGGGTTGAGGCAGAGTCTCACTTTCTTACCCAGGCTAGAGTGCCATCGCATCAACCTAGCTCACAGCAACCTCAAGCTCCTGAGTTCAAGTGATCTTCCTTCCTTAGCCTCCCAAGTGGCTGGGACTACAGGTGCCTACCATGATGCCCAGCTAATTTTTTTCTATTTTTAGTAGAGATAGAGTCTCATTCTTGCTTAGGCTGGTCTCAAACACCTAAGCTCAAGAGAGATTCTTCTGCCTTGCCCTCTCTAGAGTGCTAGGATTAAAGGCATGAGCCATTGCCTGGCCCATTGAAGGGTTTTTAAGACAGAAGTGACCTCATCTCATTTATGGCTTTATTTTTTTGTTTGTTTTGAGACAGGGTTTCACTCTGTTGCCCAGGCTAGAGTGTAGCAGCAGCAGCATCATAGCTCACTGCAAACACAAACTCCTGAACTCAAGTGATCCTTCTGCCTCAGCCTCTAGAGTAACTTCAGGCAGTAACTATAGGCATACTACCATGCCTGGCTAATTTTTCTATATTGTGTAGAGACAGAGTCTCACTATTGTTGCTCAGGCTGGCCTCCTGCCCTAAAGTGATCCTCCTACCTTCGCCTCCAAAAATGCTAGCATTATAGGCATAAGCCACCATGTTCCCCTATATCTTAACCCTTAACAGATCAATTGTAACTTTTCTATAGAGAATGGGGAATGGAGAGCAGTGACCAAGGAGGCCAGAGCAGAAATACTGTGACCAGTCAGAAGGCTGTGGTTCCAGGCAGGAGATGATAGTGGTTTGGATGAGGGTAGTTCTTCATAATGAAAAGTCACGGATTTGGGGTATATGGAGGCAGACTTAGTGGGATTCCAGCTAGTAGAGTGGGAGGGATGAGAAAGAAGGGAAGGGGGATTCAAGTCATACTTTCAGGTTTTTAGATCGAACAGACAGACAAATGGCAGCACTATTTAATGAGAGGGGTGTTTAGTGGGTCAGGAGAGGGGAGGATTTTGAGCACATTAGTTACTGAGGATTCTACATGGCAAGGTAGAGTTATCAAGTAAGCAGTCAGACATATGAGTCTTATGTAATGCTTTAAGGACCTGGGGAAAAGAAGTCTGTGGAACATAATTTAAAACTTGTTCAAATGCTAATTAGGTAGAAACTTACTGGGGTATTGCAGAACTTCCTTTGCCTTATTGAAAAGTTTGAAATTTCTCCTAAATGGTAATTACTACTAGTTATGTCATATATAGCTTCTGTTAAATGTTTTTGATGTTGCAGCTAGCATTGTGTTTTATATTCATGAATACCTGCTCTTAAAAACCAGAATGTGGTAATACATGTATGCTCATCTATGCTAAATATTACCATTAATGAAATTATTATAAGATTGTTTTAAGTATTTTGCAATGTGATTTATTAAATGTTGTATTTGAATAGAAAGTCTCAGCTATATATTCTTTGAAAGCTTTTCAGAAGAGCTATGCTTAGAAGGAAAACTAGAACCTGAAGTGTGCACTCACACATGTGTTATGTTTTAATTGTTACACATGGGATTCTTAACCATAGAAACCAGATGTGACTTACCTGACTTTTAGGTTTTCATTAGTCTTATGTTTGCACCATTTGTAGGAAGCCGTGCAGAAGATGCTGGATCAGGCTGAAAATGAGGTATTTTCAAAACCTTTCATTAAGAATTTGAGACCAATTATTGTTCCTTTAGAAACAATTTTTCCCAATAATGGTAGTTTTGTGATAGGCTATGTAGTTCATGTCTGGATATCTGGAATCATTTTTGTGGCTCTTATTTATTTATTTATTTTTGAGATAGAGTCTCTGTCACCTGGCATGCAGTGACTTCATCAGAGCTCACTGCAACATTAAAACTCCTGGGCTTAATTAAGCAATCCTCCTGCCTCAGCCTTCTGAGTAGCTGGGACTACAGGGTGTGCTCTACCGCACTCAGCTAATTTTTCCCATTTTTGGTAGAGACGGGGTCTTGCTTTTGCTCAGGCTGGTCTCCGACTCCTAATTTCAAGCAATCCTCCCACCTCGGCCTCTCAGATTATAGGCGTCAAGCACCGTGCCCGGCCTGTGGCTCTTCTATTTATGCAACAACAGTTACAAAAGTTTATTCAAGAACAGAAACAAATGGTGTGGACCCCCATGGACTACGTGTCCACAGCACTTATAGTGTGTGTCAGCAACATCACAAACCCCAGTGGATGGTTTACCTCGATTCACAGTAACTTCTATTTCTGTCTGTAGTGGTTCTCTAATAAGTCTTCAGATCCTTTAGAGAATGGTTGGAGACCTTGGTGACTTCCCTGGTAGCAGTAGTGATGCCAAATAAAAGAAAGTGACTGGAAGCCAAGAGAGAAATAGAGCTCATTTCCCAGGATAGTTGTTTATAAAGTCATTATTGCCTATTACAACTAAAATGTTTATATTCTTAAATGAAACTCTTTTACTTTTCAGGAAAAGATTGTAATACATTTTGAAATATTTAGTCTTTCATGGGTTTTTACACTACCAGTAAAGGTATGGTTATTTTCAACAGTTGGAAAATGGTGCTACATGGCAAAACCCAGAACCACCCATGGATTTAAGAATAATGGAGAAGGATCGAGCTAATTGTCCATTCTACAGTAAAACAGGAGCTTGCAGATTTGGAGATAGGTAACTGACTTTGTTTTATCATGTCAGAATGAAGTGATTCAAAATGTTGAGGTCTTTGAGTTTTCCTTTTGGGCTTTAGTTTGGAATGTTTGTCATCAGGCATCTGCTGTGTCTGTGTTGCTTCTCCATTTCCCCGGCTGGTCTTCCTCTGCTTCTGCCATCCTTGTTTCCTCCATCCTTGTCCCCTGAGTGTGCTTAGTCTAGTTCTCTTCCTTGGCATTCCACGGCTTCAGGAAGACCTTTTGCTTAAGTCTTCTTCCTGTGCTTATGTTAGTCCACGGTGGCTAACTGAGATGGGAAGTAAGCTATTTAGAGAGATTGGAGCAGCCTGGCTTTCTTTTTTGAATCTCACACATTGTGCCCAAAACAGGCTTTTAAAACTTGGCACGTGTAAATAGATATCTGTGAAAGACAGGATCCCAGTGAGTAGAGAAAAAGCACTTTAATTGCCATTGTCAGTGTGTGCAGACCCAGGAACACACTCCCGGGTTCAAAGTCCACCTTCAATGGCTGCCACTTGGGGAAAGTTATTTAAGCTCTGTGTGTCTTAATTCTCTCATTTTTGAAATGGGTTTAAACATAGTGTCACCTTCCTGAGAGGCTGAAGTGAGCCAATGCCTAGGAAGCCTCTAGAATGGGGGTGGGTGCATGGTGAATGCTGTCTGGTTTGCTGGTATTTTCATTATTGTTATTATTGCCATTATTCTCTGAGGCACTCTTGTTCCCTGCCTCTTTTGGATCAATGTTTTTTAAATAGGACCCTCAGGTAGAAACCTTGTGTTGATCGCTAACAACACCTAACAAATATTTGAACACCTAATATATACCAGGTAATGGCGATTTTTTTTTTTTTGGCCGGGGCTGGGTTTGAACCCGCCACCTCCCGTATATGAGGTCGGCACCCTACTCACTGAGCCACAGGCGCTGCCCAGAAGTGGTGATTTTTATAACATGGTTTGTTCATGAATAAATGACTTAAAGTAGGTAAATAATTCCTAATGGTAAATGAATCCATCTGAGGCAAAAGCTAATTGTGACTGTATATTCTGCAGAAGAGAAGACCTAATCATAATCTTAATATCCGATTAATCCTAAAAAGGAATATGAATAAGAAAATTCATATGTATTTAATGAAAAACCATATGGCGTCTGTCAGGTTTATTTTATTCACAAAATTATCCATGCTGTGAGTTTTTTTCCTTCTTTGAAAATATAGTCTTCTCTCTCTTCTTTTTTTAATTTATACCTTCACGCTATTTTTTTTTTTTTTTTGAGACAGTCTCATTCTGTCCCCCGGTGTAGAGTGTGGTGGTGTCATAGCTCACAGCAAGCTCAATATCTTGGTCTCAGGCAATCCTCCTGCCTTAGCCTCCCTAGTAGCTAGGACAACAGGTGCTTGCCACAACGCCTGCCTGGCTAGTTTTTCTATTTTAGTAGAGACAGGGTCTTGCTTTTTCTTAGGTAGGTCTCGAACTCCTGAGCTCAGGCCATCCCCCTGCCTCGCTCTCCCAAAGTGCTAGGATTACAGGTATGAGTCACTACACCCAACCTCATACTATTTCTTTGTTTTTAAAGAACAGTGGTTCTCAACTCTGGCTTCACATTAGAATCATCTAGAAAACTTAAAAGAAAATTGTGTCCCACCTCAAATTGAATAAATGAGAATGTCAGGGACTTCGGCAGTCTTAGTTTTGAAATGTCTTCAGGTGTTTCTAATGTGCTCCAGTATTGAGAGCCACTAATGGAGAGTATTTATCTCCTTTTGTGTTTTGTAGCTTGGATTATAGATGTGCAGAGTATCTGTGAAAGGATTTGCAGGATCTAGTAACTAGTAGAAAGTCTCCTCTTGAAGAACTGAGAACTAAGGGAAGGAGGAAGATTTTATTCCCTTTGGTACCTGAAGTGCTTATGTTTGTTTAATCTCAGTAAGAAGCAGTAATTAATTGATTGGTATAAAACACCCACCACCAAACAAAAATGTACCAGGAACTACCTTTCAGGGACAACTGAGACTCAGTATAATTTTGCATTTAAGTTTTTCCAGCTGTGGATCCCTCATGTATGGTATGTGTCTAACATTTCCTTGAAATTTAAGACTTGTGGTAGCCTGATTCTGAAATCTCTTCTGTTGAGCATAAGAGAATGAAGGGGAAATGTTCTAACCTGTTTTAAGAACTTGAGGGAAGGGGAATGGCCTATCAGGCTCTCAGACTTCATCTCCAAGAGTCATTTCAAGGAAATATGGACAGTGGCCAAATTAGTTCAGGACTATTTCTTACTGTTTTCCCAGGCATTTGAAATTTCACCATCACAACTATATCATACTATGAGAGCAATTTGGGTAGTTTCATTATTCGAGTGATAAGTTATGACATAAGATTCTGTGAAATTAGCGTTAGGAAATCTATCACCACCCCTTCAGACAAGTATGCTGTTCTGTTCCCCTTTTATGGAGAGTCTTGGTGACTTGCTCTAGATGATACAGCTATGCCGTTCTGTTGTTAAGTTTGTCAAGTCATTAGAGAACCACTCCATAACATAGGCATTTCCTTGGTTATTTATTTTTGTAGTTAATTCAGAGTTCAATTCTAGAGCCTTTCTGGAATTAGTATTTCTTGGAATCACAGCTTTGAGGAAAGTTATACTTTCTCCCCCCAAAAATCATAATTGCCAATGGAAAGTAAAACTTCTTTGTCTGAGTATCTATTTATATCTCACCTACTTCTAAAAGTGATTTGAAGAAGGCTAACAGTCTACTGCATTAAATAAAGTAGAAGAAATCGAAAGCAAGTGAGTTATTGTGAATGTGCAATTCTTTTGACTCTGAATTTTAATGCATTCCATGCAGATAACAAGCTATATTTCTTCTCAAAAAGGAAAAATGAGTGATATCTCTAGAAAGACAAAAGATTTTCCTGGCACTATATTTTAAAGGTTTTCTCCCATGGAACATTGTATAAAGACATTAAATAGGAAGGTGGATAATAATTTTGATTGATGTTTTGTAACAGTCACAGATGTAATTTTCCCAAGAATGTTTTGAACAATTACCTTGTATAAATGATCGTGGCCTGACTTTAGTGTGCAATATGGGGATTCTATGTAGAACAAAGGTAGTGAGTACCAGGAGTGCTCCCTCGAGAGTAGGACAAAGAGAAGGAGTCAATTAGCTACACTTCAGGGGGCATTTGGATACCTGCACCATATATTGGCCATCCTTGTTCTATTCTAAGGTAAAATCTATGTGTTTTTGTAGCAAGTCTGATTTGATTCAAGTATTAGAGTAATAGGTAACTAGTATGTCTAGATCAGTGGCTCGCAAACACAGCCGATCTTCAGGACTAGGTAGGGAACTATGTTAAGAATATGGGTTCCCACCCCTTGAGGTCTGAGGTCTGGTCAGATAGTTTGGGGCAAGACTACAAAGCCTCAGTTCTTCCTAGGTAATTCTGAGACCCACACAGTCTTGGTACTACAGTTTTAGACTGTCTAACCTTAAATATCATTTCTTTTAGCTGACTTTTCAGTGGAAGCTGTAGGGCTGGCCTTTTGCATACACTCAAATTATAAGGATGATCTCCAGGCCAAGTGGGATTTTTCCCTAGACAGGGACATGGGCTCTATTCCAAAACTGACAAATGCTCATTTGACACACCGGGATCTAGGGCCAAGTTCATTCACATTTAAGAATCCCATAAGCAAAATTTTAACCTTGATAACTTGGTCATTTTATTCTGTGTGTGCTTCATATTTGTAAAGTTTTGGTTTGCTGGCTAATATTGCCAGCCAGATTGAATCCTCACTCTTTATTGGTAGTTAGGAAGATGGAGCTAATTACAAGCTCTTTAATTGAATAATCTAAAAGTTTATTTGGAAAATACAAAATTTCACATTAATGAACATTGAACATTTCTGAGCTGGCCACAGTATATGCTGGCATTTCATATGCATGATCTTAATAGGTGCTTGTCTGTATATTATAGACATGGAAAGTGAGTATGATTAAACATTTAGTCATTTCAGGGCCATGGTTTTTTTTTTTTTTTTCCAACACATGCCCATTTCTCAAACTTTCTCCCTAAGTTCTGTGGATTTTTTTCTTAAAAAATTTGTCTTAACAATTTTTAACTAGAAACCTAACCATGAAAATTCATGAAAATTTATTTGGAACCTTGAACTGTATATTTTTTTTCTCATTTTATTTTAGGAGAAGGAAGTAAATAAGAAAGTAAACTCATGCAAAGGATTTTTGAAACATTACCCAGGCACAGCCTAGCCAGGTTAGCAATGAATTATGCAATGAAAAGAAAATTGTTCTTCATAATGGTTATCAGCCTTCATTAAATAACCAACTAAAGTATATGTATTATACCCTGTAATGAAGAGGCACCAGATGGTAGGCTAATGCAGATTTCTTGGATCCACCTCTTCCCAGCCTGACTTGAGCAAGTGTGGCTTCTCAAGGCCTCAGCTTCCTTCTTTGCAAAGTGGGAAAATATCAGCACCAACTGTCCTAACAAACAGGTTACAAGGATTAGAGGGGAAAAAATGTAAAAATGCCATGAAAACTATAAAATGCTATATATAGATGGGACTGAAATACTCCACTAATTGGAAATTCTTAGATGACCCTATTCTCTAAGAATGTGAGTTTATTGAAGATTGCACAGAACCAGGATTGACTGGATTGTTACTTGTCGTCTTCCTCTCAGGAGTCCCATGTGTGGCATCTTTGTGTCTTCTCACCATATCCTATCATGCCAGTGGACCTTCCTTTTCCCTGTGGTTCAGCATATAAACTATAAAATGGTCAACTATTTTAAATTGCACACATACTTTACAGACGCCCTGTATAAGGCTTCCTGAACTTCATTCAAAGGCAACTGAATGACATGTGAACTTAGAAATCATTCTCAACTTGACATTTTAATGAGAGCCAATATATTGGTCAGTCTTAAAACAGTTTTCTTAAGTACTGAAACTTGGCATCTGAATGGGATTTTTTTATCTTGCAGTTAAGTCAAAACAACTAAGTTACTTGAGTCTTTATCTCAAAGTTTAAAGCAAAACTTTTATGCATAATTTTTAACTATTCAACTAGTGTATTTAAGGTTTTCTTTCATATGCAGGTGTTCACGTAAACATAATTTTCCAACATCGAGTCCCACCCTTCTTATTAAAAGCATGTTTACAACATTTGGAATGGAACAGTGCAGGAGAGACGACTATGACCCTGATGCAAGCCTGGAGTACAGTGAAGAGGAAACCTACCAGCAGTTCCTAGATTTCTATGATGATGTGCTCCCCGAGTTTAAGAATGTGGGGAAAGTCATTCAGTTCAAGGTGGGCATGTGCATGGAGAAGGGGACTGGTTTGCTTACCCTTCAGTACTCAGTGGCATGAGAGACCCAGGACATAGGCCACCTGGGTGGTATCATGTGCAATGGCCAGAGTTGGGCAATCAGGCACTCAGAAATGTGACTTCGCTCTCTCTCCCTTTCCACACCCCCAACCCTATTGGCAATGTCATATGGATAGCACATAAAATCATAAACATGAATTAGTATGGTATTTCCTGAATGCTAGGGTCTAGATTGAAAAGGAGCTTTGATTTATTTGGTACCTTTGGGTTCCAGTTCTTTCTCATCAAATGAATTCTCTATAGCAGGTCCTCTGTACATAGCCTTTACTTAGAAGCCTTTACTTAGAAGCTACATGTGATGGATGGTGCGTTCTTTTCCTTCTTCTGCAGAAGGCATCTCACCTGGAGCTGTGGTGTACACACTGTGACAACTCCACTCACTGAGTCTGTTGGTGCGCCATGCCTGCCTGCTGTGTTCACCCAAGGTGCACACACCTTTCTTCTGAAGTTACACAAGAACATAAATCTAGATTCCTTTTTTTTTTTAACCTTATTTTTATTTGTTGGATACTTTCAGTACTGAACATTGTATCCCAAAAACCATGGTTTGTGATGCAGCATACTGGGTTAAAAAGGCATTTAGATAACACATACTTATCTTAAAATATTCCATAAGGTAAGAAGGGTAAAGCCAAGTGTAATCCCTGCTATTCCCAGGACCCGTTCATTGAAGCTTAACATAGTGAAGCTTCTTACCTTGTCTATGATTTTGTCAGATCTGAACCTGAATAATTCTATGCTAGGGCAGGGAAAATGTCCCATGATTTGGAAAAAGATGAGTAAATCTGTGCGGTTTTTTCTGCTAGTTGGAAATGACAGTGGAGAGTTAGAACACCCAAGAAACAGAGATATTCATGAAATTCAAGGCTATACTTTCAGCAACCAAATTCAAGATTTTTAAAAATTCTTTTAAAATTTCTTTTCCTCTTAACCTTTTTTCCTCTGTGGCATGTGCCTTCCTGTCTTTGCACTACTCAGCACAAGCAATAGCCATTGCCGTGGAAATGCCCGGCCACACCCACACAATCCAGGTTGGCAGTGCGATTTGACTAGTCCTGTGCTCTGGAAGATGGCACTTTACCTCTTCATCCTTTTACCTTATCCTAAAAATGAAGGGGCTGGATCACATCAGGGGTTTTCCTCATAGAGTCCAGGATTGTACTGCTTCTGCGAAGGGGTAGCATCGTAGCCCAGCTGCTTTCAAAACTTCAGACTAGAATTAGCTGCATACGCTAACCGCAAACAAATTTGTGTGGAAGTTCATCGGCCAAGCTTGCTATGGTCACACTGGTAGTCATACTGGAAAGCTAGTTAATAGATTTGGTGGGAAAATTATCAGAACATCAAATTCATCATGAAAAATTAATGAGTCTTTGGGAACCACTGGATTAAATGATTTCTAGGGTCCCCTGCACGCTGATGTGGACTCATGAGGCCTTTTATTTGCTCTGAGGATGTGATACAAACTCCCATTGAGTACGGGTCCTGCCCCCTTTTTAAATACTCTAATAACAATACTCTGGAACAAATTCATAAAAGTATAGGTTCATTTCAAAGATAAAAGCTAAACGCTAGTATGCAGGATAGATACACATTTATATGCAGGATACATATATGTTTGGGGCATGCATATAATACATGCATATATGCCTGTATGTATGTCCATATTTGCATCTGTAGGTCTCTGTCTATATATGTGTACGTACGTTTGTGTTTGGGCTGTGAAGGTTCCATCTACTATCTGGACAGTGCTCACCTGTGTAATGCAGGTGAGTGAAAACTAGGATGGAAGTGCTTCAACTGGGTCTTTAATGTTTTACTTATTTAAACATTTTCAGTCAAAAACAGAAAATGCTAGTGTTTAATCAGTGTAGTGTTTATACAGATCGATATTCTCTGTATTTTCATGCAGCGTGAAACATTTCATATTTGTGAGAAAAAAGCAGACCTGGGTTAATAGAGATTAGATGATTAAGGCTTCAGTACTTCTGTATGCTGAAGGGTGCCTCAAATAGATGTGAGGGTGGGCTGGTACCCCTATTTTGGAATCTTTGATTGGTAACTACTTCGGAGAGTGTTGGCCTAAACAGAGTGCATTTGAGAGCCGACTGATTACTTTTCCTAAGTCTTTTATGACAGCATTCTTCATTGCTCCTTAGGTCAGCTGCAACTTGGAGCCTCACCTCAGGGGCAACGTGTATGTTCAGTACCAGTCGTAAGTACTCTGAACAGGAATGTCTTCCTATTATGTCACAGCCTGGCTTGTTTTTTTTCTGTTGATGTCTGGAATTTTTCCACTGAATATATAGCTTTCATATGTGTGGTATTTTGAAAAAATGTAAATATGAAGAGAAATATAGAAGGGATTTGAAGATAGTGCATTCGTATTCCATTCTTTATACATTTACATAGTTTGAATCTTTTACAGTGTGGTTATATTATTACTCATATAATTTTGATAATTAAAACACAATTGAATAGGGGTAGGATAGAAGATATAAAAGTATAAATTGAAAGAACCAGAGATTAAAGCCCCTAGAGATTAAACCCTCATGCTAATGGGTTAACCATTGTAGTAAGAATAGCAATCCAATCCTAGCTGAGAAAGAACAGCCTCTAACAATGGAAGACACTTCTGTATTTTTAATGGTCCAATATTTTAGATTAAGAAGCTTTGATTCAAACTAATTTCCACACATCAAATCTCCTCAGAGAGTTAGTAAAAAGGGTTCCTAAATAAACTGTGAGATCTGGGAGCTTGAATACTCAAATGAGGACTCCCTATGAACTTGGTGGTCCTATAATAAATTAATAATAGAGTTAACCTGCATATTAGGAAGTTACTACAAAGTGCATCCTTTGATTTTTGGTTTACAGGGAAGAAGAATGCCAAACCGCCTTTTCTCTGTTTAATGGACGATGGTATGCAGGACGACAGCTTCAGTGCGAATTCTGCCCAGTGACCCGGTGGAAAATGGCAATTTGTGGTAAAATAATGCGATTGAGTTTTTCCCCAATTGTTCCACTGTTTACATAAAGGGATATTCTTCAAGAAAAAGCAGTCTTGGGGTGGTGCCTGTGGCTCAAAGGAGTAGGGCGCCAGTCCCATATGCTGGAGGTGGCGGGTTCAAACCCAGTCCCAGCCAAAAACTACAAAAAAAAAAAAAAAAAAAAAAAAAAAGAAAAAGCAGTCTTTTAAAGGAGTAAAGCATAGCTTTTGCCTCACACAGAAGACAAGTAGAGATTTTTATATAAAGAGCACCACAGTTTAGATCTATAGCCAACTTTATGGGTATACTTTATGGATGAGTGACTGAGGTCACGACACATCAGTGACAGAGTCAGGGCTAGAATTCCAGTCTTTTGATCCGCAGTCCTGGACTCTGTGTCTGACAGTTCAGGAAGCCTGAGAAGTGGCATCTATGGGAAGCCACATTCTCCGTATTGCAGAGTCAGGGGTGTTTTCTATTCCCGGCCTCTTCTCACTTGACCTATGTTTCTTTCTTTCTTTCTGCCTTTATTTCTAATGAATCTTCTGTCATCGTTGCCACCTATTTTACCTTATCTGTAGCACTTCCTGCCTTACTTGAAATGCATGCTTTTGTGCAGTAGAGGCTGACCATAGGCGTTGGACCAGTTAAGTTGTGCAATTCAAGTCAGTCTGAATCATTGGACAGTGGCAGTCAAATCAGGAAATGATTCAGTCCTGTGCAGAGAGTAGCCAGCAGCATTGAAGGCCTGGTTAGTTCCTGATTTCTATCACTGGGCTTAGCCAAACTGTTGTGGAAGTTCCCTAGGTGAAAAAAGAATCTCTAAATGCCTCAGTGGAGCACTTACCTTAGCCTTTACTTGTGTTTTTTTTTTTTTCCCTCTGTGCTTATCTGCTTAAAAAACTTATTAAAAATTATTTAAAAATATGTAATTTATAAACTCTTTGGCAGCTGTGTTTTCATGGGTATTGTCATTTTTAAAGATTTTAGGATTCCTGCTTAGAAAAATCAGAAGAACTATTATACCTTAGAGTTAAACTTGGGGGATGAGGGAGGAAAGGGAGTCATTTTCTCCATAAAAGCAGTAACTTTTGTCAGTTCGTGTCAATGTGATTTTGGGGAGGTGCTTCTGAGTATGACTTTGCTTCCTCAAAGTGGGAGACTCTTTCTTTCTTTCTTTCTTTCTTTCTTTCTTTCTTTCTTTCTTTCTTTCTTTCTTTCTTTTTTTTTTTTTTTTTTGTGACATGCTCTGACTTGGCTAGAGTGCCAGGGCCTCAGCTTAGCTCACAGTACCCTCAAACTCTTGGGTTTCAGCCATTCTCTTGCCTCAGCCCCCTGATTAGCTGGGGCTACAGGTGTGTGCTACCATACCCAGCTAATTTTTCTTTTTCTTTTCTTTTTTTTTTTTTTTTTGTTGTTGTTGCAGTTGTCATTGTTGTTTAGCTGACCTGGGCCAGGCTCGAACCCAACAGCCTTGGTGCATGTGGCCAGCGCCATAACCACTGTACTATAGGCACTGAGCCTAATTTTTCTATTTTTAGTAGAGATAGCATCTCACTTCGCTCAGGCTGATCTTGGACTCCTGACTTCAAGCAATCCACCCACCTCCACCTCTCAGAGTTTGAGGATTACAGGTGTGAGCCACTGCACCTGCCCTCGTTTTTTAAAAAAGAAAATAACAGCTATGTTATCTTCTTTAACAACTAATGAGCATCTATACATATCCTCATTATTGGCTATTTGTATATCTTCTTTGGAAAGATGTCTATTCAGATCCTTTGCCCAGTTCTTAAATTGTCTTTTTATCGAATCATGAGAGTTCTTGATATAATATGTGCTGCATACAAGGACCTTATGACAGGACAGGTGTGGTGGCTCACGCCTGTAATCCCAGCACTCTGGGAGGCTGAGGCGGGTAGATTGCTTGAGCTCAGGAGTTCAAGACTAGCTTGACCAAGAGGCGACCCTGTCTCTACTAAAAAAAAAGAAAGACCTCATGACAAACAAGACCTGCAAATATTTTCTCCTTTTGTGGGTTGTCTTGTCACTTTCTGTCCTTTGCAGCACAAGGTTTAAATTTTGATGAAGTCCAATTTACCTTTTTGTTTTATTTTGCTTGTGCTTTTGGTATATCACATCTAGGATGCCATTGCTTAGCCCGGTGTCATGAAAATTTATTTATGTTTTCTTCAGAGTTATAGTTTCTCATACATTTAGGTCTCTGATCCAGTTTGAGTTAGTTTTTGGATATAGGATGTGGTATTGAGGTATTTTACTTTTAACTGTTGTATTTATTTGGGGGATTTTTTTTTTTTTAAGTTTGAAAACCCTAAAAGATCTCAAATTTGTTGAATTAGATTTCACCTTTGATAAGACTCTTCCATATTAAAAGCACTTGGTAAATTTAAGGCATTGGGCCAATGTTTATCATCTTATTCAAAAAATATAAAGAAAATAACAGGTTTTTCTACCTATAATGGGCCATCTGTTTTGACCATTGGTTCTATCCTGCTACCACCAAGTCACTTGAGCCCTCAAGTCACTTGAGCATAGGAAGTCCAAGGGCTGGCTCTTCAGTGTTGATTAGAGGTGTAAATTGGCAATCAATGGGATGGTAAAGCTCTAGAAAGATAATATGGTTACCCTGTTCAGTTGCACTCTGTACCATAATCCAGTAGGGGCACAAGATACTCTGGTTAATTAAAACTTCTGAATTCTTGCCTTTCAGAGTGCAATTTGTTAGAGCACTTCTAAAATTCTGGGAACAAAATTATAACATCAATTTATCTAAGCCCCATATAAATAACACACAGTGGGAAATAGTTATAGCATATCTAAACATCTAAACATTCAGAAATATACCTTCTGAAAAGGATAAAGTACCATCTTCTGAATACACAGTAATAAATGCTGTTTCATCACTATGCCATTGCAGGTTTATTTGAAATACAACAGTGTCCAAGAGGAAAACACTGCAACTTTCTTCATGTGTTCAGAAATCCCAATAATGAGTTTTGGGAAGCTAACAGAGACATCTACCTGTCTCCAGATAGGACTGGCTCCTCATTTGGTAAGAACTTGGAGAGGAGAGAGAGGACAGGCCACCATGATGAATACTACGGCAGGCTAAGGAGGAGGAGAAGCCCCAGTCCAGACCATTCCTATAAGAGAAATGGGGAATCTGAGAGGAAAAGGAGAAGGAGTCACAGGGGGAAGAAATCTCACAAACACACATCAAAGAGTCGTGAAAGGCACAGTTCCCGAAATAGAGGAAGAAAAAGGGACCGCAGCCGGGGCAGGGGCAGCAGGAGGAGCCGGAGCCGGACCCGGAGCCAGAGCCAGAGCTGCAGGAGCCACAGGAGCCGGAGCAGGAGCCAGAGCTCATCTAGGTCCAGGAGCCATGGCCCCAGGAGGTCAAGTAGTAGAGACAGAACTATTCAGAGTCCCAAATCCAAATAAACTCATTTTGTTCTTAAATGATTGTATATCTCATTTATTATGGCTGCTACATGCTTGGATAGTAGGCTACGAGTTCAAATGGGTTCTCAAGTCTGGCTGAACCCTATATAGCCTGAAAACCTGTTTAAAAATATTTCTAGTCTCTGATAATCACGAAGTATGCTTGGAATAGAAAACCTAGAAAACAAAATATAAATAACAACCCTAAAAATACTTGTAATTGTAGCCCTGAGAGACAGCCTCTTCATATTGGAGCATTGCTTTTGTCTTTTTTTTTTTTTTTCCTTGTGGGTGTACATACATTTTTTACACAAAGATCCTATATGACTGCAGTTGAGTATGCTATTTTTCACAAGAAACATTGTCGTATTTTATCGAGCCCCATTGTTTTTACTCACTGCATAGTGTGGATCTCCCAATTTATTCAACCATATCCTTATTGGTGAGTTTTATTATTATTATTATTAAATCATAGCTGTGCACATTAATGCAATCATGGAGTACAATGTGCTGGTTTTATATACAATTTGAAATATTTTCATCAAACTGGTTAACATAGCCTTCATGGCATTTTCTTAGTTATTATCTTCAGACATTTATATTCTGCATTTAGTAAGTTTCTATAGTAAGTTTTAAATTTTGCACTATTAAAGAATCTTGCACTAGGGCGGCGCCTGTGGCTCAGTGGGTAGGGCGCCAGCCCCATATACCGAGGATGGTGGGTTCAAACCCGGCCCTGGCCAAACTGCAACAGAAAACTAGCCAGGCATTGTGGCGGTGTCTCTACCAAAAAGAAAAAAAAAGAATCCTGCACTGAAAAACAATCCTGTCATGAATTTCCTTAAATATTTCCACGCATTTCTGACTATTTCCTAAGGATAAATTACATCAAGAGAGATGAATACTATTTGCAAATTGCCCTCTGAAAGACCAGAAAATTTATTGTATCGCTAATATACTTTGCTTCCACAATACTGTTATTTTAATCTTTGCCAATTTGGTAAATGTTGTGTTTGTGTATTTAATGGACATTGATTCTTGTTTGCCCTATTTTTTTTTTTTTTAAAGACACAGGATCTCACTATGTTACCTAGGATAAAGCACAGTGGCTATTCACAGGTGCAATCATGTGTACTATAGCCTTGAACCCCTGGGCCCAAGCGATCTTTCTGGCTCACCCTCCCAAGTATTTGTGACTACAGGTGTGCACCACTGCACCCAGCTTGTATGCACTTAATAATATATTGGATTTTTCTACATGCAATAGCTGAATCGCTTTTAATTAATTTTTTCCTTCTATTTTTGGTAGAGACGAGGTCTTACTCTTGGTCAGACTGGTCTCCAACTCCTGAGCTCAGGCAATCCACCCGCCTCGGCCTCCCAGAGTGCTAGGATTACAGGCGTGAGCCACCACACCCGGCGATAGTTTTTTCACTTTAAAGTTCATTTTCTGTTTTAAAGTACTAAAGGTTAGAATCACTTTTTCCCCCTACCCTCTATCTGCAGTACCTCCAGCTGGGAGCTGCCATGATGTATCTTTTTAAAATAGTTTGGTAGAAAGTTTTTTATATGGGGTGAAAATTACTTTTGTCATTTCCAGGACAATTCAAGTCATTGCCACTGAATATGCCTGGTGGTAAAGCAATTCTAGTATAAAAATCCTAGAGTGGTCAGAGAATAAAACTGTAGAAAAAAATTCAGGCAAAATATCATTCCTAGATTTCAGGTCATAAATAAGACGCTCTTCAGCTTTCTTACACATATACTTTCTTTCCATGGACATACTTAGGATCTTGAATTTCAGAATATGTGACATTTGTCAATTTGAAATTTGGGAATGTAAGGATTTAATGATGTAAATACTTAAAAGTTAACAAAAATGAAACAGAAAAGAATTTCTTTCTTTTTTTTTGAGACAGAGCCTCAAGCTGTCACCCTGGGTAGAGTACTGTGGCATCACAGCTCACAGCAACCTCCAATTCCTGGGCTCAAGCGATTCTCTTGCCTCAGCCTCCCAAGTAGCTAGGACTACAGGCACCTGCCACAACGCCCGGCTATTTTTTGTTTGCAGCCATCATTGTTGTTTGGTGGGCCCGGGCTGGATTCGAACCTGCCAGCTCAGGTGTATGTAGCTGGCGCCTTAGCCGCTTAAGCCACAGGTGCCAAGCCAGAAAAAAATTTCTTAAAGATTGGGATTTCTGTGGACATCCGTTAAAGATGAGAATTCTTCAACCTGTAGTCAATAAAAGAAATGAAGTATGTGATTCATAATTTCACCTTAAAAAATCTGATTTGTTCTAGATTCTAAATTCCTGCTTTACCCTAAAAATGATTGATTGAAAATTTCTGGATCTACTGGATTCACTAATGCAGAATTGAGTATTTTATTATTAAGTCAATTATTTTTCAATCCTTTTCTAAATACAGTCAAACATAGGCAATTAAATGTGGTTTGCAGAGCTGAATAGTTTTAATGAATCTTGGATAACAAAGAAAACACCAATTGAGTTCAATACAATTGAGATATCCCTGACTTTTCCCTCAAATGTTAATAGGCAGTGGTAGAGAGCCAGGACATTTTTGAACCACTGACTGGTTCATTATCATGATCAATAACCATTCCGAACCTAAATTCATCCATGTGTTTTTTTTGTTTGTTTGTTTTGAGACAGAGCCTCACGTTGTTGCCCTGGGTGGAGTGTTCTGGCTTCACAGCTCACAGCATCCTCCAACTCCTGGGCTCAAGTGATTCTCCTGCCTCCGCCTCCCAAGTAGCTGGGACTACAGGCGCCGGCCACAACGCCCGGCTATTTTTTGTTGCAGCCATCATTGTTTGGCGGGCCAGGGCTACGTTCAAATCCGTCAGCTCAGGTGTATGTGGTTGGCGCCTTAGCTGCTTGAGCCACAGACGCCGAGACTATCCATGTATTTTTATACATATTACCTGATTGTGATTTATAATTCAAAAATCCCAATTCTACATTGCAGTTAGAAACCCACTGGGCTGTTTTCAGTGAATAGCTACACATCCAAGGCTCTTTAAACCTGTAAATTATGTCTTCTTTTTTTTAGTAGACCAGCAACTTGATGGTAGTCCTTCCCACATTCTTAAATATCCAGTTTTAGAATGTAACATTTCCCATCTGTAGTAATAGGAAGTCCCTTAACATGGTAACCAAAGTGTTCATCTGTTGTACACTGGGGCAGTACAGTCAGTAAATACTAGTCTTATTTCTGTTGCATGTACTAGCACCTTTAGTTAATGGGGGTCAGGGGGAGAGGAATCCAGCTAATTTGCAATAACTTGTGATTACTTAAGAGTAATCTGAGTAGTTCATTCAAAAGAGTAGAAAAGTCAATTGCATCAAGGTTTTAAAAGCGGCATTTATTGAGTGAAAATAAATGTGTAGATAAGCTCTCAGCAGCATGGAATCCAGGTTATCTTTTAATGAGCTTGAAGTACACGAAGACTTCTTAGATTCTTCCACCATTTATCTTGTGTGTGCTTATAACAACCACCACATTCAAATGCAGGGGAATTTTCAAAATTTTACTGAAAAAAATTAAAAATCTTTCCTTCAGCAGCTTTCTATAGTTTGACAAACTTTGAAAGAGAGATAAAAACACACTCCAGTGTTTGTACGTTGAACGTTTATTACAACTAATTGGTGATATGATAGGACAGTGCTTATGTGGCCTGAATATTGGTCATAATCACAAAAAGCTTACTCCAGCCCAGCATGTACAAATGAAAGTATAAACTATGAACACATGTTTAGATAGGTACCTTAGAAAAGGTGATGCTAAACAATTGTATAGCTTTAAAAAATATAGGGCCAACTAATGCCATTTTACCTCATTCAACTCTCACTTTTTTATATGAAAGGTGTTCTATATTTTTATAAGACTTCTGCTAACGAGGCAGTGCCATGGAAATAAAGGAAGCTGCTGTACTTTGCAGCACTTCTAAGTAGAGGGAAGCAATAGGGAAGCAAAATAAATTTGGCTTTAACAAGCACCCTAGGAGCATTCGTGCTTTAAACAACGACTTTATAGGCAATACTGGGAAGAGAACATGACATTTTCTGTAAGATGCTGTTATTAAGAATTCCTGGTAAACTAATATTCCCACTTTATTTGGGGGGCATCAAAAACAATCTGAGTAAATGATTATGACCACAAAAAATTCATTTCAGGAGTCAAATGTCCCTTGGTCCTAAAAATTATGTGCTCATTATGAAACAATCTCTGTACCTCATCCCAGGTTCAGAATGCCTAAGAAAAAATTTTTAGTGTAAAACACATCATTCCAATTTAGTCATTTAAAATAATCTGTATTCCCTTTGTTTTAAGCTATGTAGTTTCCAATAGGAGTCTTTGGTATAAATTTGGGTTTCTTTTTAAAGTTTCAATAGAGTTAAATTTCCATTCATTTGATAAGTGACATGTCAATTCCCTTTATTCTTATATATACTGAAATGCTGCACTAATCTTTGGTTTCATAAAACCAGGTTTCACCTTATAACAACAGTTTCCTTTGTCAATTGCAGTAATTAGTAAATGCATATTGCCCGATTGTTTGATTTTGCATATATATAGATGTGTCATTTTCATACATGCACATAATTAGATTAAGAGAAACTGACCTGTAAACTTTAGAATATCCAGAAAAGGTAGCTTTCTGCACCATTCTAATTAATTTTTAAGTCCCTTAATTTATCACTTGATTAACCAAAATTCCCTTTAAAAAAAAATTGTGTAGGCCTGAATGAAGCGGCTTAGCAAAACAGTAATACTGACAAGACATCATCTTACACCATTAGCTAACATGAACATGAAGGCAGTGACCATCTACAGTGTGTGAAATGCCACAAGAAGTCATCAACAAGGAAGGAGAGTTATGTCAGTCCAATTTCTTCAAGAACACTACGTGGGGTTTCAGCTTCCTGTGGAGGGAAAATGTGAGACTCTGGTAAGCAGATCCAGGGAGCCTTGAGAACGTGAAAAATTGACATGGAAGGACATGCTTGTAGAGAGTAAAGAAAGCAATTTAGTGCATAGGTACATTCTACTAGTGACAGCTAGTGGTTATTTAGGGTTTTGTGCCCCAAACATTGGAGACCACAGAAGAATGTTTTCAGCATTTATTAAACGCACACTGATTACCTACCAATGTCCTGGATACCTTTGCTGTAACACAAAAAGCAGTCAAGCCCAATGCAATACCACTGGCAGTTTATGAAATCACTGCTACTTAATTATATACAGGAAAGATACGTTATTATAGTGGTAAAATTCAAAACCTCTTCCAGATAAAAAGCAGGACCCTCACCCTCGGTACCCAAGTTCCCACAATTCACTTACTGTTTTCCATGCTCTTTTTTTTTTTGTCACATTCATTTATAGAAACATCTTCTTGGAATTTTTATCTAACTGCCTACCCCTGGTAAGCCTTCAGAAACAACCACATTCCCAGACCTCCCCAAGGCAACCAGAGGCACCAGTAGAGGCCACATAGAGAGAGAGAATGCTCTGTGACAAAAGGCATTTTTGTCCTAGCTAGCAACCAATATTTGAAGTGTCAAAGGAGGGCAAAACAAAGAAAGCAGGCATATCTAGAAAAAAAAATTTTTTTTTAAATTTTCCAAAGTGGCTGATATTACACATCACAAAATAAGAAAGGTCAACTTTCAGCCTTTACTAGCAACAATTTTGTAATTAAATGGAAACACTGTATTTTAATGTGGGGAAACAATGTAAATTTTTGGTATCCAATAATTAACTTACTTTTGCATCCTAATTGTGGTACAGCACAAAACAAGAAGAAAGATCATATTAAACAATAAATCCTTAGAACATCAGACTTAATTGTATGTAAAGCACTTCATGGTATAATCTTAAATAAATTACTTAAACTTTATGATGTTTCCTTATTTGGAAAACAAGTATACTCACCTTAATATATTCAGATTGAGTTTAGACTCTGATTTATAGAAAGTGCTCAAAAAATATTACTGGATACAGTTATACAAGTGAAATCTAAATGAAAGTATTTAGCATTTAGTACTAAATTGAAGTACTGTAAGCCAACTCTACAGTTCATATGATGACCTTTTAGTATGTTTGTGTGGTAATGAAAATAGGCAAAAATCAGCTTCAGTGCAAAAATATTTTTTAAAAGACAGTCTAACCCATGAAGTATTCTTGCTCCCTCAAATTGGACCTCAGTCTAATTAGGTTACAGTTAGGTCAGGTTAATTAGTTTAGGTTAAACTATATATAGACAGAGGATAAAAGAGTAAGCTAAACACGGCCATAAAAATACAACTAGCCAAATACATAATGTAGGATATTCTACAACATAAAACCTGGTTTAAAAAAAAAATTGGCAAGGGGCAGTGCCTGTGGCTCAAAGGAGTAGGGCGCCAGCCCCATATGCCCACGGTGGCGGGTTCAAATCCAGCCCCGGCCAAAAACTGAAGGAAAAAAAAAAATTGGCAAAGAGAAAAAAAAAGCAGATGACTTGTTAAAGATTAAGAAAAACTTAAGCAACACATCAAACAGATACAAGGTGAGCCTTGTTAGGGAACTGATTCTAACAAACCAAATATAAAAAGGCATTTTTTCAAATAATTAGGGGAAAGTGAGCAAGGCACAAGATATTAATAAGGAATTGATAATTGTTCATTGTGTTGGGCTTGGTACTTATGTATTAGGGATACACGCTTTTGTTTTTTTTGTGTGCTTTTTTTTTTTTTTTTTGAGACAGAGTCTCACTTTGTTGCCCTCGCTAGAGTGCCATGGCATCATAGCTCACAGTAAACTCAAACTTGTGAGCTCAAACAATTCTCTTGCCTCAGCCTCCCAAGTAGCTGGGACTACAGGCGCCTGCCACAATGCCTAGCTATTTTTAGAGATGAGGTCTTGCTCTGGCTCAGGCTGGTCTCAAACCTGTGACATCAGGGCAATCCACCTGCCTTGGCCTCCCAGAGTGCTGGTATTACAGGCATGAGCCACCATATCTGGCAATACTGAAGTATTAAAAACATATCAATTCTATTAAGTATAGAGTATAAATGTCTTAACACAATAATTAAGTAAATGAGGTGAAGGATATATTAACTAGTTTGATGTAAGCATTCCAAATTGTATTAAAAACAGCACATTGTACCCCATAAATGCATTAATGTATACGTGATCTATGTGTTTATGACTCAATAAAAAAAATGACAGGCTATCTAGGGCTTTCTCAGAAATGAGGCAAAACTAGGGGTGGGGTGGTTGGAAAAACAAGTAGATAAGTTGATGGTTGTTGAAGCTGAGTGATATGTACATGAGATTTAAAGTCTAATGGAAATGATGCAACACTCCCAAGAATGATATAAGCCAATCTCTGTCATTTATAATGTTTAGCCTTAAACATTGAATACACTGAGAGAATGACCTCTGAATCACATAAATATTAAATAAAATGATTTTAAAATAATTATTTCCATTTAATGTCGAATAGTTTTTTAAAACTTCACATAACGTTCAATGTATTTATTAAAGGATGCCTGTATCTTTACAGTTTACACTTTCAGTTTATCCATGTAAAAATGTCCTACTACTCCCTGGAGCTGGTCAGATGTCCCCTATGTGCTCACTGCCTGCAATCTTATATGTATATCGTTTTCTGAAGAGAATCAATGTTGCTTATTTAATATGCATTATTTAAATATTGTCCTTTCTAAAGGGCCTAGTTTCAAAGAATCGTTCACACATTTTATTCCTTTGAGATTTGCACAAATAGTTTTTTTTTTTTTTTTTTTACAAATTTTGTTTATGATATCAAATGTAATTTTCTTGTGTTCACACTGAAATCACAGCTCAAAATTACCCAGAAAAACTATTATCTAAAGTAGTCAAATTCATGGAAACAGAAAGTAGAACGGTGGCTACCCGCGGCTGGGGGAAAGGAAGAAATGGAGAGTTGCTGATTAATGAATATAGATTGGTTTTACAAGATGAAAAAGTTCTGGAGATCTGTCACACAACATCGCATATATACTTAACACTATCTGAACTGTACACTTAAAATTTTTTTAAGATGGTGAATTCTGTGTTATGTGTTTTTTATAACAACTAAAAAAATTACCTGGAAAAATGAAAATATAAAATGTTATTTCATGAGGGATGGAGAAGAAAAAAGTCATTCACATGAGACGAAGGAAGTACATGCAATACTTTTATTTTAGACATGCAAGGAAAGCTGTTTCAGAATCTAATAATTTAAAGCAAGCAGCTGTATACAGATAACAAAAGAAGCAACATTTTGTTATAGCTCAGAACATAGCATCACAAGCAAACAGGCATGAGACAATGCATAGTTATGTAGCATTAAAACCAGATGAATAACATATTGTGGAGCAGAGGGAGGAGGGATGGAGGAAACAAATGAAAATGAAAGAACAACGTTTCCCAATGCTTCAAATGTATAATGGTAAATTCTTCATTTGATAGCACATCCAGGTGCTTCAAATGTAGTGCATTACAGCAAGAATGGTAAGAATGGAAATAACTAGTCTGTATACCTGCCCAATACTAAATTTGGTCAAAACACATTTTCAAAAAATAAAAAAAAACAACAACACATTTTCATAGGTCTTCTTTCAGTGGCAAACCAGTTTGATCATATTCTGAAGCTATTGTTTAATAAGTTACTTAACTCAGGCTTTACGCTCTCTAGATAGAAACAATGAATTATTTGGTACTTTTCCTTTTATATTTTATTAAAATATACAATAGTGATCAATATGAAAAGTTTTAATATTCAGAAATATAATGCCACAGTTAACAAAGCATTAAGTATTTAAATGAAGATTTAATATATTAGAAAGGCATAACTAGTAAAACGTAAGTATTTAGAAATTGAAATTGAACATTAGAATTTTTTAGCTATATACTTAAACTCAGCATTAATACTTTGGAAAAGTTACTATTAAGCAAAAAGATTTTGCAGAAAAGACTTTTCAGACATAGCTTTCTATAAATTCTTAAAAAGATTTTCAATATCATTGTATACCACAAATGTGATCCAATAAATGTGGTACTACACAGTTTCTTAAAAACTGAATGTTTTAACTTTAAATATTATATAATAGTACAGATTCATTTTACTTTCTTATTTCCACATATACCACATTAGCGCATATAGATTGTACGATAGTCACAAAAAAGCATCTCCCCACCTCCCAATATTTGAAGACCAAACCACACTATATATTATGGCACTGCTTATTTAGATCTAGCACTTCAACTATATTTTCTTTGGTAAACATTTTAATGATTGCCAGGTTTTCCTCTTATAAGATTAATAACAGATACTTCATTAATGATAACATGCATGTGGTTAAAAGGAAATATTACTCAAAACGCTCATAGGTCATATTGGTCTAGATGAGATAAAATCAGTTTTGGACAGGAAGGAGCCATAACAATATCACACACAGAATGAAAATAAAACAGAGAAGAATTAGGAATGAGAACAGAAAAAAAATACAATCATAAAGGTACTGGCTCTGAAATGATCTATTATTATACAAGATAATCGGTCACCAAGCTGAGGATATTTTCTTTCCTATGTATGCAGCACTCTATTTCCTCTGTGAAATTCTGCATACTCGATGAGTAGTCATTTAGTACACAGGGACATTAAAATATTCATGACGTGGCTACAAAAGAAATACATATATTCTTACACACAGTATACAAAGTGACACAGATACAATTAGATTTTCAGAATATTTAGTTCACAGTACCTAAAGCTTACATTTTTGTTTGCTTTTTGTTCTTTGGTTTATGACTGAATATTTAACTTCTAGACAATGACTAGGAGTTCAGATTCATCTTTTATAACTTTACTGATATGATGATAAACCAAATGATGACACATGTCCTCCACAAGTCCTACAAAATACTGAAGCACTGTATTTACTACAAATATTCTGCAAGATTTGCAGTGTAAGTTATCTGGTCAATACAAGTTAATTGAAATCCAATTAGAACACTCCCTTCTACCAGTATTTACACTCATCCTACAGAAAAAAAAAATCTTTCCCAAGAAAAAGTAGGAAAGTAGTCTCCCATCTGGTACTTTAAGTAGCAATGAAGGCTTTTAACTATTCACTTAGAGCTACAAAAACAAAAATACCCAGAGAATGTGACTTTGAGACTAAGGATATTACTTTTTTAAAGATCCTCAGGATAGATTTTAAAGCATTCTCCAAACAGATTTGTTAAATGTCTATGCTGACAAATGTATCAAACAAGGTGTTCTCCCATGATCAAGGAAGAAAATGTGACCTGAGATAAGGTTTTCACAGTGACCCTGGAGTGTCTACAGATGGTCTTCTAGGGGCTCCAAGAATTCTCTGAAATTAGAAGCACAATTATGTACAAACTTTCTCGGGGAGAGGGCCCATTACCCTTGAGACTCTCAAAGGGATTATATGGCCCACAAGAAGGCTTGTGACTCCAAAAGTTTACAACTGCTTATTTGAGCATTTTCAAAGCATCCTCATTTTAATATTTATGCAAGTTGGAACATTGAAATGTTGAGGTACAAAATCATGTAAACTGTTCAAAAAATGTAACAGATTCCTAAACTTAAACAACCACTAAATACAAAAGTATCTGAGGAGAAAAGTCAGTTTTTAATCTTCAAATAATGTCTAAACATTTTTAAGAGACCATTGCCCTTTTTCTTCCTTACTCAGAATAAATTATAGTGGAATGAAGTAGCAAGTTAAAATATTGTTAATAATAAACTCCCAAAAGCTTCATTTTCTTATAGCAGCTTCCATTTTCATAGGAAAATTCTTCTGTATCAATAGCCTTAGTGATTCACAGTACTTAATAAATTTTTTTTTCAATGAACCTCTGAACCTATTTCAATATTCTAGGTAAAAAATAAATTATAAGTAAAATTCCCTATGAAAATATCAGTTTAATGAAGTTATGGGATTTAATATAATTAAATATTCTATCCTTTGGGATTTAATATAATTATAGAATTTTGAAGTAATGCTAAAATATAAACAACAAACTTGACAAAATAACAATTACAAACTGAATTCACATATCCTACTACATTTTGATGCATGTCAGTAGTCCAGCACGTAGTCTAGTACGCTTTCTTACACCCAATGAAACTCTTGCTGTGATATATATTCTCTGTTTTCTGAAGAGAGAACAAGAAAAGCTTAAGTCTGTCAAATAACCTTTTATGCCTAAATAACACAGTTCTTTGGGCCCTTATACTTTCTAAACTTTTTGTTTTCTCTCTTAATTTTAGGTCACAACATGTAAAAAACAACTTATGCTTATTAAAAGAAAAGAGAGAGGTAGCTTGGGCGGCGCCTGTGGCTCAAGGAGTAGGGTACCGGCCCCATATACCGAGGGTGGCAGGTTCAAACCAGGTTCTGGCCAAAAACTGCAACAACAACAAAAGAGAGAGAGAGAGAGAGAGAGAGAGAGAGAGAGAGAGAGAGAGAGAGAGAGAGAGGTGGCTTGCCAAATAGAGCTGAGTATGTAGCCATTTCTCCCTGGAGAAGACTTACTATCAACTAGAACAAATGATTCTATAGAACAGTTCTCAAAGGTGACTGTCCCAGGCATTTCCAGCACTCATTACCTGACAGACCTTTTCCTATCCTCAAGAGATGATGATAAGCCAAACTATTCTTTACAGGCAGTGATTCATATTACTGTACTTAAACAAGAAATTTAACATCCTTCAATTGTGAAAAATACTCTTCACAAGGGTTTCCAAGGAACCCCTCTTCCTTGGAAAAACTTGAAGAAGAAACCCTAAAATGCACAAATATAAACATATTCTTTTATCATTTTTTTTTTTTTTTTGAGACGGAGTCTCACTTTATTACCCTCAGCAGAGTGCTGTGGCATCACAGCTCACAGCAACCTCCAACTCCTGGGCTTAGGCGATTCTCTTGCCTCAGCCTCCTGAGTAGCTGGAACTACAGGCATCTGCCATAATGCCTGGCTATTTTTTTATTGTTGTTGTTGCAGTTTGGCCAGGGCCGGGCCAGCACCCTACCCCACTGAGCCACAGGTGCCGCCCTCTTTTACCACTTTTAAGTTACTATAACATGTTTTAAATAATTTCCCAGTTAAGAGTGCTAGGGTCTGAGGAAGTTCTGCTATAAATAAAAATCTTAAGGACTTATTAACATTAAAGGTTGATTTTTAGCTAAACGATAGAGATATATCCATAATTAACTAAGCTATTTTTCTCTAATATACAAAGAAAATATTATAGTGATTCAATACAAACTCCAGTATTCTGAACCCTTATAAAACCAGTACATTTTGTGAGTTACAGGAAAATTATATTAAGAATTAGGGAGAGTAAGAGTCTGTCACAGCACACAGGCCTAGGCCTCCTGTCTTGTTCTTCCCCCAGTGCCTGTTAAAAACAGTCATATAAAAAACCCAGCAATCTATTAGTTTCTTAATACACTCAAATGTCTGTGGTTTAAATTAAGTGGCAATAAAAGCCAGAATGAAAATAGTAAGGAAAAACATTTTTTAATTTAGTTGCATTACACAAATATAAGCCACATGTTGCTTTCACTACATATTCTTTGGAGACCTATTCTTTGAATAAAGATTAAAACGTATTATTTTCAACCTGAAATGGGCCTTTAATCCTAGGCAATCCTTTTTGCTTCCCACTAAGACTACTGCCAACTCTCCACACTGTCCTCAGTTACACATACCCCTCCACTGCTTTCCAGTCCCCAATAGTTCTTCTCTAGATGATGTCATTTCTCAAAGCCCAAAAAATGACAACTCAATTTTGCTCATTTAACTCATGAAGAAAAGAAAAAAGATCTACAGCCTTACCCCATTATTGGGTTATAACAAAGGAGAAAAAGACTCTTACCCAAGATTAGCGCTCTTTTTTCCTTTTTTTTTTTTTTCCCAGAAACAGGGTCTTGCTGTGTTGCCCAGCTGGAGTGCAGTGGCACAATCGCAGCTCATTGCAGCCTTCAACTGCTGGCCTCAAGTAATCCTCCCACCTTAGTCTCCCAAAGTCTTGGGATTACAGGCCTGAGCCACTGCACCTGGCCTAGAACAATGCTTTTGATTCCATTCCCATTCTCCCTTCCAATATATTTTCCTCTTTATTCCATTCCTGCTTGTCATCACTGTCTACATTAATTAGCTCCTCCTTAGAAAATATGCATCTTAACTTTCCTTTGCATTAAGAATAATTTTGTTCTCAGTTCCCTACAAAAAGGCCCAGATGTAGTGGGAAGTGTATGACGACAATTAACACACAGTAGAGAGAAGTCAAGTTACACCAGTTCTCAAAACCACCTACCTTCCTAAGAAAAACCCCATTACTGTAAATTTCCTAGATATTCACCATACTGGGCTTATGACTCACAAGAGTAGAGCCAGGTGCTGCCTGTGGCTCAAAGGAGTAGGGCACTAGCCCCATATACTGGAGGTGGCGGGTTCAAACCCGGCCCTGGCCAAAAAAAAAAAAAAAACTGCAATAAAAGAAGAGTAAAGCCAACTGGGAAATTATAACAAACACTGGTAAACTAACATTTATCTTTGGCCCTAAGTCCTATCAAAATGAGACGTGCTTAAGTAAATGGTATTGTATACCCAAGATTGAATGCCTCTTCTCCAGATTCTCTTGCTAGTAGTACATAATGTGGTAAAAGAAAATAATTTACATTTAGTGAAGAGTAAACGATATACCGTAAATAAGTGTAATTTGAAGTTATTGCTCTACTGTAGTTTTTCTTGTAAAAGTGCTTCCTCGCTTATTTCTTGCACTATAAAGTAGTATTCTTTGTCCTTCATGTTCTAGAACACAATGGTCCTTTTTATTACCCCCAGTTGAATTCTGTAACAAGCGATACACAGTCCTTACACTCAACTCTGGAACCCTATTCCTTGTGTTAAAAACCAAGAAGGGTCTGAGAGTATCAATTCTCACTAAGATCTGTTTTGAGGAATGAATTTTTAAAAAAATGAAAGCACTTTATGGAACCTTTCAGATGACAGGTCAAGGTGTCAGCCTTATTTCACAAGCATTTGTGAAGCGCTAAGACAGTCAACTGATTTTTTTACATTAAGTTAGCAATGAATGGTAAGAGCTATATGATTGGTCCAGACAGTTAGTGTCTGAAATGGCAAAGAGCACACAACCATTATTTTCCATGCTGAAACTTCAGTCAATTCTACTATAGTTTTACCATCTGGAATAAAAGTGTATACTCTTTCTTTCACACAGCAGCACTTTTCCATTATTAAAAAATTTATAATACTAAATACATGCTTGTTTTATATTTCCAAAAAGGAAGGGAACTTCATTTTCAGAGGTAACACTTCAGTTAGTTAATATCCAGCTCCGATATTTTCTCATTTGATATACCTTGAATGTCTTTCTATATAATTACATAGAAATAGATCTCATTTCTTTTACAGCTAAGTAACAGTTTCACATATGGATGTATTATAATTTTCTTAACTTTTTTCCATTGATAGAAATTTGGGTAAGTTTCAATAGTTCATTATACTGAGCATGTGCCTTGGTACATTTGTATATTTCCATTGAGTTAAAAGGTGTACACAATTAAACATTAGTAGATACTGCCAAACTAATCCTTCGAGACAAAATAGAACTAGAAGTGCTCACAAGCAGCAACAAGGGTGTCTCTCATCTTTCCCCCCCCCCAAAAAAAAAAATCTAGTTGATATTTTAATTTGTATTCCCTTAATGGAAGAACCATTTGTTTTTGTTTTTTTATCTGTGAATTACTTATTCATGTCTTCTTCTGCCTTTTGCTATTATACTGTTCATCTATTTCTGTTAGATTTGTCATAAATTTGTCTTAAAAATAATGTTGGAGGTAAACTTACTATATCTTATAAACTATGCTCTAAAACCCGTTAGTTGTCAAATACTAAGAACAAATTACTTTCTTTGTCAGTTAACTGTACTTTTAAAATAAAAAAGCAGAACAATTAACTTAGCAAATATAACTTTAAATGTAAAGAAACATTTTATGTGTATTCTAGGGTACATGCATTGTATTTGTCTTGAAATACCTTACATTTAATCAGGGTTTTCTTTTTTTTTTTTTTTGTAGAGACAGAGTCTCACTTTACCTCCCTCAATGGAGTGCCGTGATGTCACAGGACTCACAGCAACCTCCAGCTCTTGGGCTTCTGCGATTCTCCTGCCTCAGCCTCCCGAGCAGCTGGGACTACAGGCTCCCGCCACAAGGCCTGGCTATTTTTTTGTTGCAGTTTGGCTGGGGCTGGGTTTGAACCCGCTACCCTCGGTATATGGGGCCAGCACCCTACTCACTGAGCCACAGGAGCCACCCTAATCAGGGTTTTCTAAACATAAGTGATTTCTTGAAATCACAGACTTTCAAATTCTCAAACTCTAAATATCTTCACTAAGTGAAATCTTTAAGGCTAATAGAGTGCAAGAGAACAACAACAAAAATGTCTATATGTGCGACAAAACTATATATATGTAAATTCTGTTCAATTAAATTATTCCTCTTTTAAGAAATTAACAAATCCCTAAAGTGGACAGGGAAATTGGCAGAAAATTCAAAGTGCTCTGACTGCCTGCAGGGTGTACTCAATTCGGTTTCCACATAAAAACTCCATTACCTTGATAGAAGTTAAAAGAGTTGGCTTCTGCTGAGAAAATTAAATTACATAGTGACATCCCGCAAGCTTTGCAGTAGGTTCTAAAGTCAACCATAGATTACCACCTCAGTCACTGGTTACCAAGTAAAGGTAGTTTTGGTGAATCATAGAGGTGATTTTTATAGCTATTTATGTGTTCTTAAGCACATTTCTCCTTCTTTCACAAATTTTAAGAGTTATTTCTACCACTTCCTTTTGCATTTTTGATTAATTTTCAACCAGTTGTTCATACTGCAGATTATATATAATATTAAAAAGATAGAGCAGTCTATAAATGTAAATGGGATCTCTATTCACGGTACTAAATTAAACCAGTGTTTCTCAATCTGGGCACAACTGACACTTCAGGCCAAGTAATTCCTTATTCTGGGGGAGCTGTCCTCTGCACTGAAGGATATTCAGTAGCATCCTTGGTCTTTACCTATTAAGTGCCAGTGCCAATCCACTCCCCCATCCCAATGAGAACCACAGAGTTAATCTAATTGGGTCTGGCTGGTGGGTGAGACTATATTCTGGTATGTTTGCCCATTATTTGCTAATTTATCTGTAATGGTAAGTTTTATTTGGAAAAAAGGCAACAGAGGAAACAAAAGGAAATGTCAGTAGGGGAAGAAAAAGAACTCAAATCTGAAATTTTTCAGAAAGTGCTTTTTAATTTAAAAAAACCCAACACTGACACCATAGAATATGCTCTTGGCAGGTCCCTGGCAGGTTCCAGCCCTAGGGCTCCTGAAATCACTTTAGTAGGTCAGGATCAGCATTTAAAAAAAGAAAAATAGAGTAGAATAGAAAATGTGAGATTGCAAAACTAGAAATGAGAGTATTATTCAATAAAAATTTTTGCATTTTGTTTGCATACCATTATGATATAAAAATGTATTTAGTACTATGGGTTCTACTCAAAAACTCTTGAAGATCAGATTTACAGTTATTGGATATTTTAAAGTATTCTAATGTTTCCTCATTACAAATAGTCCAGACTATGACTGGCCCCAAGACATGACTCAAAATGAGTTAGAAATGAAACAGAAAGGGGAGAAATCCTCAAAATTCTCAAAAGCAGATAAGGGAAAAAAAGCTCAAAAACACAAACATAAATGATTACAATCTGAAAACCAGTCATCAAAGACAATGGCCAAACTATCTCTTATTAAATGTAAAGCGAAAGGCAAAGTTTGTTCTGCTTTCCATATTTTCTGTATCTGCTCTTCTGTATTTTTCCATTTTAAGCATTAACACAACCAAATCTCATTTATCTAGAATTTGGTCTTGGAGACCCTAATTACATTTACTGATAAAAAACTAAAATATGCTATCATAAAAGACTACAGTTTTGTTAACTTTTAACTCAATTTAAAAGAAAAGAGTTTTAGGCTTAAAGATTTTTATGTAAATTGGCAATTACACAAAGGAATTATAGGAGTTTGCCTTATTAAAGCAAATTCTAAGAGGATTTATATGAAAATGCTTTTTTGTTAAATGAATGACATTGTATATATTTGAAAGCATCTAACTCTTTTAAAATAATTTAAGGTAGTCTTGAGTTTGACTAGTATGCCCAAATATTCTTAATTATACCAAGACTTGACTTTCAAAAAACCTAAAACATCATATTAAAAGACATGTTATTAAATACTTCAAAAGTGCTTATATACTTAAAATAATTTTAAATTACAAAAGCTTCTTTTTTGTAAAAGAAATCACATTTTCTCCTAAGATTATAAAGAAATCACATTTTCTCCTAAGATTCTTACCGTTCCATTTTTATGCAGTCCCACAGACTTATTAATTATTACTTTCACAAAGATAAATCATGCAGCCCCCAAACTAAAATCAATTTTAGCAGCACTAATTCTCCATAGAGTACCACTTTCTAGACAAGGCAAATAAACAAGTGTAAATCCAGTAAATATTCATAAAGTGATCTCAAAAATAGAAACAAATTCATGAGCATAATGCTTGCTTTTGGTACCTCACTTATTTTGCATTTCACAGATTACTTTGGTGAGAAACAATACCAACAGCAAACAAAACTCAAAGGAAAAAAGCCACCACAAATTTCAAAATGATGCTGTTAGTATAAAAAAGAAAGGCTGACACATCTTAAAGCGCTGATGAACAATCATGCATCTACCACTGAGGGTTAAAGCCCACGGCCCGGTATTCACCTATTTGACCTTCACGGATCAAGCAAGGACTTGAAATCATCTCACGTGCAACTGTCTTTGCATAGCACCCCATTTTATCCATGCCACAAAAATGGTAAATTTAGTAGTTACCAATAAATAAGTTGGGGTCAAAGGGACTAAAGTCTTAGACTGCTCTTTATCATAAGATATCCTCAGACAAACCTCCCCATTCTTCATTCTGGCTCTATAAAATTAAGGAGCAGAGAGAAACTGGTAAGTGCCTGACTTTACAGAACAAAAATGTCATGCTATTATTTCCTTTGTTATTATATATATATATGTGTGTGTGTGTGTGTGTGTGTGTGTGTTTATATAAAACCAATTGCATTACCACCTCCCATCCTACCCCACCAAAAGTCTACCTTAAAATAGGTGGTGAGAAAAATATTCCAAGCATTGCAAAAAATAGCAATATAATAATTTCAGCATGTTGACTTAAGAATCATCTTTAGTGCCAGTGGCATGTTAAGAAGACATATTTTAAATTCCAGTAATCAAACATTATAATTTGGATAAATGACCAATTTCTGGGCATTAGTCTCAAATCTAATTATGTATTCATATAACTAAACACCAAAAGGGATAAACATAAAGTTCAGTCTAAAAATGTTAAAACTGATCCCTTATTTACCAAGTAATCAAGTAAAATTTAAAAAGCTATTTTGACTGGTCCAAAAATAGTGAGTTATCTCAATTATTTGTTTACTGTCAGTTACAGATCAAACTTATCCTACTCTTGCCCCCCTCTCTCTACTGTACATGACTGGCATTTTATAAAAAGATATCTTTATTATATAAACACAATGTCTTCTGATTCCTTAGTGGTTATTATTTGAAAACCCTTTATGCTATGTTATCACTGACTATAATATGCTAATAGAAAACCTTTACCCACTGATCTTCTTCCTTTAAAATGAAGGACTGCCCTAAACTACATGTTTATACAATTGGGTAAAGGAAAAATTTTAAGAAAGTTTTCTGAAGAAAATAAGCATTGTTAAGGATAGAAGTGTGCATTTCAAAAATTAAAGAAAGATATTTTGAGATTTGCATATACCTTTAAGTCAACAGATATAAGCTCATTGTAAGTTCAAAGTCATCTTTGGTGCTTAGAAATAATCAAGAAATAATCAATTTAAGTAAAAGACCTGAGACTAAATAGAAAAATCATGACACATAAAAAATTAAAGTTACGGGTGGCACCTGTGGCTCAGCGAGTAGGGCACCGGCCCCATATACCAAGGGTGGTGGGTTCAAACCCAGCCCCGGCGAACTGCAACAAAAAAATAGCCAGGCGTTGTGGCAGGCGCCTGTAGTCCCAGCTGCTTGGGAGGCTGAGGCAGGAGAATCGCGGAAGCCCAAGAACTGGAGGTTATTGTGAGTCCTGTAACATCACGGCACTCCACCGAGGGTGGTAAAGTGAGACTCTGTCTCTACCAAAAAAAAAAATTAAAGTTACCGTATATACTCGAGTATAAGCCAAATTTTGTGCCGAAAAAACTCGGCTTATACTTGAGTATATAGGTAACTAATTAGGACTTCTACTACAAATTTAAGACTGAATTTAGATAAGTATCTTCACAGCTGTATTTATAATTTTGGAAGTGAAAATCATTTCATGACATTCACTAAGTGAATGCTATACCCCAAATTATAAGACAAAAAAAGCTATAATACATCCAAGTATTTTGATCAATCCAACAAGAAATAAATTAAAAGTTCTTATTTATATCTATATAGCCAATAAAAAATTCCAAGTACTGATAATTTGGACATTAAAAATTCCCAGCCTGGCAGTGCCTGTAGCTCAATAGGTAAGGCACTGGCCACATACACTGAGGCTGGCGGGTTCGAATCTGGCCCGGGCCAGCTCAAACAACAATGACAACTTCAACACAAAAGAAAAAAAATAGCTGGGTGTTGTGGCGGGCGCCTGTAGTCCCAGCTACTTGGGAGGCTGAGGCAAGAGAATCACTTAAGCCCAAGAGTTTGAGGTTGCTGTGAGCTGTGATGCCACAGCACTCTACCCAGGACGACATAGTGAGACTCTGTCTCAAAAACATAAAAATTAAAAAAAAAAAAAGGAAAAAGAAAAATTCCCAGCCTAACAAGTCAAAGATGGCATAAGTCTTAGGAAATCTACTCTGTTCCACACAGAAACACCTCTGGGAGAATTATAAATTTCTAACTGTATGACTAAGAACACAGAATTTGGAGTCTAAACCAAAACAGTTACAAGATACATAGCAAGACAATGCACGAATGGGGAGACGGAGCACAGCGGTTTCACACAGCTCTGTTTAGCAGATCTGGGTTTAGCAGATCTGGGTTTGGCTTCCTGGTTTTACCAGTTGCTAACTAGGTAGCCTCAGACTGGACCCTTGCTGAGCTACTTTCTCAGTTGTTCAAAAGGGCTCCATCTAGCCTTTTCACAGGGTGTCCTCACAATTAGCACAGGATACTTAAAGCAAACTGCTGAGCCCTGGGCCTCACATAAGCATTACTTACTGTCATAGTTATTTTTGTTGTCATGGTATCTAGAACAAAAACTTTTCTAGCAGTTTATTGAGTGCTCTTGCTCATCTTATTCCACCTTCTATCATATGAACATAATATTCAAATACTCTCCCACAAATGTAAACCTTATCATGTGCCAACATAAAAATGAACTCACTTCAGGGAACACATATCTTGCCATCCCTGAATTTATGTTAATGAGGTGAACAGAATAACCTGAAGCCCACACAGACTTGAGCTTGGCTTCATAAAGGCCTTAACCTGCAATATATTCAAACTCACTGTAAATTCAGAATGGACTGATCGCCTGAGCCCCCTTCTGCTTCCTCAGGACCTGAATGGCTAAGAAAAACTGTTTAGCTACACCCCTAAAGAGACAATATCTTAATGTACTCCTCAGTTTGGTTTGTATAGAAAACAACGTAAAAGTAGTCACAGAAGAGAAAGAGGGCCATAGCTCTCTTCTAAAGACAAGAAACTGTAATTAATAGTACTCATTAAAAAAAAAAAAGGTGAGGAAGGGTACCTTTTCTCTATTCCTACTTTCCTCATTTAAAAACATAAAAATAGTATTTTAAAAAGAGAGATAAGAGGCTAGACGCAGTGACCTTGGCTTATAATTATAGGACTTCTGGGAGTTAGAGGTGGGAGGTTTGCTTGGGGCCAGGAATTCAAGACCACCAGCCTGAGCAACAGTGAGAGCTCTTCTTTACAAAAAAATAAAAAGAATATTATTCAGGGATGGTGGAAGTAAATGGGAGGCTGTGGTGGGAGGATCGCAAGAACCCAGGAGTTCATGGTTACGTAAGCTATGATCCAGCCATTGTATTCTAGCTTGGGTGACAGAGATATCAGAATCTAAATATTACTTTCCAGGAAAAACATTAAAATTAAAAGCTGAGGGTGGACACCTGTAGTCCCAGATACTTAGAAGGCTGAGGCAAGGGGATCGCCTGAGCCCAAGAGTTTGAAGTTGCTGTGAGCTATGACACCATGGCACTCTACCCAGGGCAACAAAGCGAGAGTCTGTCTCAAAAAAGAAAAAAAAAAATTAAAAGGTGAGGGTGGCGCCTGTGGCTCAAAGGAGTAGGGCGCCAGTCCCATATGCCAGAGGTGGCGGGTTCAAACCCCGCCGCGGCCAAAAACTGCAAAAAACAAACAAAAAAAAATTAAAAGGTGAACTTTAACAAGTTTTCAAATGTTTTAAAGCAAATGTAATCAATCAGAAAATGATGAAAAACTTGGAGTAAATACCAAGTTCTGTTAAAACAGAATATAGATCCATAATAATAAAATACACAAGTGATCAAAGGAACAGACAAATATGAAAATTCCCAATACCTAATCCTGGTTTTGACCTACTTTTTAAAGAAGTCTAATTGGTGAACAGCCAAATAAGGAGATGCTAACTTTATAAAACCAGTTTTACAACAGCTTGTAGTTACCACACCTGGTATTAAAAAAAAAAAAATCTGCAAACTGACATTTCTAATCAATTAATAAACCTCCATGTAAAGGATACATACAAGGCAAAGGGTTGTTGTTCATTTCACTACTGAATAGCAGGTGGTAACAAGGATGCCAATCAAATACCTTACCTTTGCAGGCACCTGAATAACTCTTTTGATAAAGCCAAGAACACTAAATACACAATGCACTGTCTCACATTTAATAGATGTGTACTAGATGAATGTCATCTCAACTTCAAGCCATCCTCACAATCGACCTAGCCAATGACTGATGCAGGGAGATTCCTGAGTAGTTTTACCCTCCTCACAGAGGCCAAGAGTTAAGTTATAATGCAGAATCTAAGTTACTCTTCTTCCCTTAATTTGTTCTCTTAAAACTTAACATTTCTGTTATAACACAAATGGTAAAAAACCGGATATCAAGTCTCCTTTAATAATTAAAAAAAGACAAGAACAAACTGATGAACGAGTACATAATAAACAAGAAAGGGTCAAAATAAAATGCAAACACAAAATCATACTTTCAATGCCTCTGGAAAATGAACCAGTGAGCCAAAATTATTCAACATCTTTTATATACAGTAGAACCTCCATAGTTGACCACCTCTTCAAGTTGACCTAATTTTCATATACCAGAGATGCACCACATCCACAGATTAGTACAGCACTCCTAGTTCCTTATGTTGACCAATTTGTTATAGTCCTTTGGGTGGTCAACTTACAGAAGGTCTACTGTATATGTACACACACAAACTTAACTACTTTAAAGAAAACACAATGCATGTTTGAATATTTACTCTTTCTCATGCTATAGTGTAAATGATAAAAATATGATAGTTTTTCTATAGGATCAAAATCACAATTAGCTCTAAAGCAGGAGTGTCCAACCTTTTTTTCCCCTCTGAGCACATTAGAAGAATAAGAGTTGTCTTGAGCCACACCTAAAATACACAAACAGTGGCTCGGCTCCTGTAGCACAGTGATTACGGCGCCAGCCACATGCACCGAGGTTGGAGTGTTCGAACCCAGCCTGGGCCAGCAAAACAACAGTGACAACTGCAACAAAAAAATAGCCGGGCATTGTGGCAGGCACCTGTAGTCCCAGCTACTTGGGAGGCTGAGGCAAGAGAATTACTTAAGCCCAAAAGTTTGAGGTTGCTATGAGCTATGACACCATGGTACTCTACTGAGGGTGACATAGTGAGACTGTCTCAAAAAAAAAGGGGGGGAGGTCCAACCAACAGTCCTCCTCCAAAGTGAACCATTCATCCATAGATAACTGAGTTGACATGACAGACACATATTCCATTCAATAAACTGCACATGGATGGACACTACATGCCAAGCAGAGGACTTCAGAGTAATTTTGTGAAACTGTAAGAATGATGACTGAGGCTTCACATGCTATTGCCTAGTCAAGGGACCAAGAATTTTATCTTACCTCCTGCAGTAGGTCGGCCTGCTCGATTGCTTTAAGGACATTTTTCTTGGATGTTTCCTGAACTTCCCCTCCCAAAAGAAACTCATCTAAAATAAAATAAGCCTTCTCAAAATTAAAGATGATATCAAGTTCACACACCTGAAAAGAAAAAGAAAATACTGTTAAAACTTAAGACAGCTCTCTTCAATGATGAGGGGTTAAAGAAAAGCCAAAACAAAACTTGAGGAAGTAAAAGATGCTTATTCATCACTAGATAATGAATAAAATTCAACCCGAGTGAATCAATCTTAATTCTTGCTAAAAATGGCAATCACGCTAACTAAGCATCACTGGTATAAGTAATCTTAATTTTCATATCTCAAGTACTTAAAAACATAATGCCTATAATCTAAATAAGGCCTAGGCCTGTACGCTCCCAATGTGGGCAACTTAATTATTCCTTATTCATAAAAACTGATCTTTAAACATATATTTCCTAGGCAATGTGATTCTAACTGCTAACCAAATTCAAATTCTATAGTAAGCTCTTCCAGAATATTAATGGTTGTACTTGGACTCCTTTCTACTTCACTATTTTAAACCTCATTCTCAGTATCATAATTAAATGAGTTAGGGTAGTAGGGTCCTCCATTCTAGAAGTTAACTGTCTAGGCCCACTGACAAGAAATAATCATTCCTGTCCTCCCCCGCAGTTAGAATCAGTAAGACAACGAAATAAACTTTTTAGAAAAAAGATTTTTTTTTTTTTTTTTTTTTTTAGACAGAGTCTCACTATGTTGCCCTCGGTAGAGTGCCATGGAGTCACGGCTCACAGCAAGCTCAAACTCTTGGATTTAAGCGATTCTGCTATCGGCGCCCACCACAACGCCTGGCTATTTTTTGTTGTTATTGTCACTGTTGTTTGGCAGGCCCGGATTGGGTTCAAACCTACCAGCTCTGGCATATGTGGCTGGAGCCCCAGCTGCTGAGCTACAGGCATCAAGCCTAGAGAAAAGATTTTTTAAAAAATACTATGGCATACAATTTCCTAAAATAAAATACTACTCACACTGCCAAAATACTTGTCAAGTAATTCCACATAACGATGAATTATTTCCAGGGTAATTAGTTCATTATCCTGATCCTCAATAGCACAGCAAAAATACAGACTAGCATATCTGTAACAAAATACAAACATGGAAACAAATGTTATTCTGTAATCATGTTTTCTAAATATATTTTCATACCTTATTGTGAAAGACCCCATGCTTATACAGTTTATTTCTTCTTTAACAGTACAGATTATTTTTCTCCTAGACTACAAAAGTAATAAATGCGTAAGAGAAATTTTGAAAAGCATAGTCAAGCAAAAAGAAAAATATAATCATATTATCCAGAAAGAGTAACTGATTTTATTCTTCTTTCTTTCGGGTCCCTTTCTATGATCACTTTATTTTTATTTTTATTTTTGGAGGCACAGTTCCACTCTGTCACCCTGGGTTGAGCGCCATGGTATCATCATAGCTCACAGCAACCTCAATTTCCTGGGCTCAAGCAATACTCCTGCCTCAGCCTCCCGAGTAGCTGGGACTACAGGTGCTCACCACAACACCTAGTTAGTTTTTCTATTTTTAGTAGAGATGAGGTCTCACTCTTGCTCAGGCTGAGCTCCTGAATTCAAACAATCCACCCACCTCAGCCTCCCAGAGTGCTAGGATTATAGGCATGAGCTACCACATCTGGCCTCTATGAACAATTTAAAACATAGTTGACCCAGGTTTTTCTTAAGTTAACTTAATTAAAACAAATTATACTGTGGATTCATTTGAAGTACAAGTCAACAGGGAAGAAAATAGACCTTCCAACTGAAGGACTTATTACTGGAGTACAATAACACACATACAGAGAAGGCCACAAGACACACAAGCTCAATGAATTTTCAGAATAAACCATCTATGTATCAGCACCCAGATCAAGAAAGAGAACACTATCCAACTCTGAAACCCCTCCCCTATCCTCTCCCAGTCACAACCTCCCACCCCAAAGTTAAATTAATCACTATCTTAACTTCTAATAACATAAAATTGAAGTTTCCAGGATTATGGAAACCCCAAGAAAAGAACAACAGTTCCAAATTATGATAGAAGTTAGAGAAAGAGAACAAAAAGTTTCTATAACTTAGGGCAGTGGTTCTCAACCTTCCTAATGCTGCAACCCTTTAATACAGTTCCTCATGTTGTGGTGACCCCAAATTATTTTATGGTTGGGGTATTAAAGGGTCGCAGCATTAGAAGGTTGGAAACCACTGACTTAGGGGAAACCCAGACCTGTCCTCAAAATTTTCAAGTTCTACAACTGTGGAACTAAAGTGTAGTTTATTTACCCAAGAGGAAGGAATGAAGCTGGGAAACTCATATTCTCCAAATTAGGATTCTAGCATAGGGGACCAGGTTATGACTGAACTAAGAAAGCCACGCTTTTTAATGAACGACCTGAGGTATAGCAAGTCCTTTGAGGAAGATTAAAAAAGCATTTTTAAATGGTTTGAGTGTATTTAAGGCTTTTAAAAAGAAAGAAAATACATAAAACATTCTAAACGTATCTCAGTTAAGACTGTACTTTTCACTAAAGAGCACTTAAATGGTTTTTGGAAAACACAATGGGTAATTACTGTTCATAGCATCAATGTAAAATAATATTGTATATAGAAAAACACACACACCCTCAGTTTTGGGATTCAATAAATTCTTATTCCTCTTTGTGAAAATAACTAGTATTCATACAATAGTATTATTTTCACTATTATTTAACTCACCTTTTTTGATGTTTTCAATAGTAAGTACTATCATCCTTGGTTATAGGTTAAAAAAAAAAAAAAAAAAAAAAGACCAGTAACAACAACAACAACAACAAAAAAAATGATACCCAGGATCATAGGCCCTACAAGTGGTAGTACTTAGGACAAGAAACTTGATTGTTTGACCTTAACTGTAGGCCTTTTTCCACTCTGCCATACCAACTTTCTTGTCATACATAATTATAACATTTTTATATGTCCACTGTACCTGACTTCCACATTTGGCGGTAAGTTATTTAAAATGGTGGGTCTCCTGTAGTCTTACTGAGTAGGCATTTGAATGTGTGCATTTATCATTGTGAAGGGAATAAATCATGGAGGATACAACAGAGCACTGCCTCCAACTTTAACAAAGTGCTTCCTCTTTTTCTCATCACAACTCTGTTTTTGTTTATCTGGTTTTTTTGGCTGGGCCGGGTTTGAACCCGCCACCTCTGGTATATGGGGCCGGTACCCTACTCCTTTGAGTCACAGGCATCGCCCTTTTTGTTTATTTGTTTAAAAGGTAATAGGATATTCCAACTTATTTTGAATTTGGGGAAATTGATACAAATGATACATAACATTCCCTGAATTAACAAAACTAAAGATTAAAGGAACTGACATGAAAATTATAGATTAAAAACCATACATAACTAGCTGATATGAACAGAATGCTAAACACTTCCATTACAGAGTTTACTAATACTCAGTTTCAAGTAAAACTGCTTTTACTCTTATTTTCAGTATTTCTTCATTACTACTATTAATCAATCTAATGCTTCCATCCTTGCTCCTTATCCACAGTGCTGCCTCTTTACTTCCAAATAAACAGCACTTAAACACTAGTCAAAGATCCCAAACTGTACAAATCATTTGGAAGCATTAGGGGCCACATGTATGGTGCATCTTAGAATGGGTACAGGCGAAACTTACTAAATGCAGAATACAAATGCCTACATACGGTAACTAAGAAAATGCCATGAAGGCTACGTTGAACAGTTTGATGAGAATATTTCAGATTGTATATGAAACCAGCACATTGTACCCCTTGATTGCACTAATGTACACAGCTATGATTTAA
>CAUYPK010093946.1:0-26192 GCA_963574355.1 Loris lydekkerianus
ACGGTAGCTAGGAAAATGCCAGGAAGGCTATGTTGACTATTGGGATGAAAATGTGTCAAATGGTCTGTGAAGCTAGTGTATGATGCCCCATGATCATATTAATGTATGCAGCTATGATTTAATAATAATAATAATAATAAAAAAAAGACAAAAGTAATTTTTTTTTTTGCAAATACAAATGCATATCTATTTTTATTAAATCCCATATTACCTTTCATTTCAGTCTTTCCAAATTTTCCCAAGGTTCTAGCAGTTTAATTTTTTATTTCCTTGCTCCAAACTCTGACTTCCTTGAGGCAAGGGAATCAATCCCAGTATTCAGAACCTATTTGACATATGTAATGTTTAGTAATTTTTGGTCAAAGTTTTAAAAGCTATTGCTGGGGGAGGGGCAAGATGGCCAACTGGATGCAGCCTCCGACATAGGCTCCTGTCCAGGGAGAAAGATAATGTCCGGAGGGTATCCAACTGAGCTAAAGACAGGAAGCCCAACCAAGAGAAAAGAGAGATAACTACAGGTCACCCTTGCTGAGGCAAGCTGAGATTCAAGACAACAATCTCCAGGTACAAAACTCAACCGAAAGAAAAAATGCTGTACCCTTCTCCCAAGAAAGCTGCAGGGGGTTTTTCTTTTTTTTCCTTTTCCTTTCACTCTTTGTTTGCTCCTGTGGGATTTCTACAGGCAAGTAGTGAACTGAGGACCTCTTGTTTCAACCCACGGGTGACAGTAAGAAGTGGGGACTTCATCCTCCAGAGGGAACCTGCGGTGACTTTGATCATTCTCTTAGCAGGCACAAAAGCTGAACTTTATTTTCCCTGCCATTCTGAATTTTCAGTCCACCCCTTCCCCCTAACCAGATAAACCAGATTCCTAACTGCTGCAGAGACTGAGGGAGGAGGCTTATGAGCAGCACTCCCTCTCCCAGCCTGCCTGAATGAGTACCCTGCCCCCTGCATTGGTCCCCTGCTCTCTCCCTGCCTCTGCGCCGAGCCCCGCCTGCCCAGAGACTGCTGAGGCCTTGTGATGTGCCCTGCCTACCCGGAGACCACCGAGGCCTGTTGCTGTGCCCACGCCTTGCCTACCTGGAGGCCACCAAGGTTGCCGAGCCCCACCCGCCCTGACCACCAAGGGTGCACATGCACCCCACCCACCAGGAGTCTGCTGAGGCTGCATGCCAAGTCCTGCCCATCCGGAGACCATTGAAGCTCTGTGCTGAGCCTCTGCACCAGGACCCCGCCGACCAGAATCGCCAGTGGAGTAGTTATCTTGTTGAAGTCACCCAGTGCTAGATACTGCCAGGATTCGTGCAGTGTACCCCGCCCTGCTGCCAGATTCGTGTGCAGCATGCTCCTAGAGCTGCTCCTACAACCAAAATTCTCTGGCTTTGGCAGCAGTAGTGGAACTGTGTAGGGGCACTTTCCACAAAGATCCAGCAACAATAGAGTGATCACACAAGGGTTCAATCTTGGAGAAACACCCCCCCAATTCTGTGCACTGCCAGAGGAAACTAGAAGTCATTATAGGGATAATGGTGCTACAGAGCAACAGGGACAAAGGCGTGGTGGCTGAGGGAAATAAGCATTTGCAGGCCTGGTACCCCCAGGATTAGACTGAGCCCAAGTGGAACACTCACCAGTGGAAATTAAACCCCTGAGGTAGGCAGGCCTCAGTTCCCACAGCTGGCTGGTAGCCGCGGGCAATAGCTGCACCTTGGGAGCATTGACCTTCCTTTGACTCTGACAGGCACTAAGCCCTGGCACTTCACATTATTGGAGGAAACAGAGCTGCAGCCCTGCGGGGTCACCAGTGATTAGGCATGAAAAAGGAACAATGTGGAGAAAGAGACTCATCCCCCTGGTACTACTGTGCTACCAGGCAGGCCTTTCTGACTCCATAGAGCACCAGAGAGAGCCAAATCTGAGCAGCCAGTAGACCTCTGCTATCTAGCTGCTGGAGACCTTTCAAACTCTCCCACCTGAGAGTTCATACTGACAGAGTCAATTGGTTCAGAACCCCTACCTTGGGACAATACCCAAGGACCCTCTAGGGGGATACTCTGGTTGTATAGTAACAGGAAGGGTCAATTTTCCCATTTCAGTTGTTATCTGGGGAGTTAGGGTTTCTTAATTGCTTGTATTTCTTCACAGCTAAAACTTCACCAGAGTCACTGATCCACCGGCATAGGACAAGAACCAGTTGAATACAAGACTGAGCCACCTAAACCCACCACACCAAGCAGGTTTCTCCAGCCTCAAACTGTAATACTGTACAGGTCCTTTGCAAAGCTAAAGGGGAAAAAGCTGCAGTCATCAGTCTCAGATACTTAACAACTTGGCCCCAGGAAACCCCAATCAAATCTCACCTTACCAGACCACCTAGCCAACAGTGAAAAACAATCATGAGGTGGAATCAGCGGAAAAACTCTGGCAACATAAACAATCAGAATAGATCAACTTCCCCAAGAAACAATAAAGCAGATACAGTACAAGATAATATTCCCAAACAAATGGCTGAGATGACAGAAATCAAGTTCAGAATTTGGATAGCAAATAGGATCAACAAAATGGAGGAAATGATGAAATTAGAATTTAAAGCAGAAATTCAAAAGATGTCTTAAGAATTTAATGAATTTAAAGACAAAATGACCAAAGATTTTGACACATTAAAGCAAGAATTTGCAGCCCTCAAAGATCTGAAAAATACAGTAGAATCCCTCAGTAACAGAATGGAGCAGGCAGAAGAAAGAATCTCCGATATTGAAGATAAAACTTTTGAACACTCCCAAATACTCAAAGAGAAAAAAAAGTGGAGAATTAAAATGGATCATTCTCACAGAGAGCTCTGGGATAATTCAAAGAGGTCTAATATTCACCTTATAGGAATACCTGAAAGTGATGAGCTTGCTACAAAGAATACAGATGCTTCGCTTCATGAAATAATTAAAGAGAATTTTCCAGACATGCTCAGAGATTATGAAATTCAGACGGCAGATAGTTTCAGAACACTGGCATGACTCAACTCGAATAAAAATTCCATAGACACATTATTATTAACTTTCCTAAAGTTAATATGAAGGAGAAAATTCTGAAAGCTGTAAGAAGAAAACCATTACATACAATGGGAAGAGCATTAGAATGACTTGCACATCTCTCCACTGAAAACTTTCAAGCTAGAAGAGGGTGGTCATCGACCTTTAATTTCCTTAAACAAAATATCTTTCAACCCAGGATTCTGTATCCAGCTAAAATGAGTTTCATCTATGATGGAGAAATTAAATACTTTAATGACATTCACATGTTGAAGAAATTTTGCATAACTAAACCAGCTCTTTAGGATATTCTCAGACCTAACCTCCATAATGACCAACACAATCCTCCAAAACCAAAGTAAAATCACTCAGAAACTTTTGATCAAATTCTAATTTCCATAGTGGCAAAAGAATTAAAAATGTCCACTTGCCTTTCGAAAAACTCGATACCCAAAACTCTGTCAGGTTTATCATTACTCTCAATTGATGTGAATGGCTTAAATTGCCCTCTAAAGAGACACAGGATGTCTGACTGGATACAAAGACTCAGGCCAGACATCTGTTGCAGTCAAGAATTGCACCTTACCTTAAAAGATAAATATAGACTCAGAGTGAAGGGATGGTCATCTATAATTCAGGCAAATGGAAATCAGAAAAAGCAGGTGTTGCAATTTTATTCACAGATACTTTAAACCAACCAAAATAAGAAAAGTCAATGATGGTCACTTCTTATTTGTTAAGGGTAACACTCAACATGATGCACAATTATCAACATCTATGCACCCAACCAGAATGCACCTCAATTTGTAAGAGAAACTCTAACTGACATGAGCAACTTGATTTCCCCCAGCACCATAATTGTTGGAGACTTTAACACTCCTCTGGCAGTGTTGGATAGATCCTCAGAAAAGAAGCTAAGCAAAGAAATTTTAGAATTAAACTTAACCATTCAACATTTGCTTCGAATAGACATCTATAGAACATTTCATTCTAACAAAACTGAATACACATTCTTGTCATCAGCCCATGAATCATCTTCCAAAATTGATCACATCTTAGGTTACAAGTCTAACCTCAGCAAATGTAAAAGAATAGAAATCATTCCTTGTATTTTCTCGCACCACCATGGAATAAAAGTTGAAGTCAGTAATAACAGGAGTTTCCACATGCACACAAAAACATGGAAACTAAATAACCTCATTCTGAATAATAGCTGGGTCATAGATGAGATTAAGAAGGAAATTGCCAAATTTCTGGAACAAAACAATAATGAAGAAACAAACTATCAGAACCTCTGGGATGCAGCAAAGGCAGTCCTAAGAGGAAAATTTATAGCATTGCAAGCCTTTCTCAAGAGAACAGAAAGAGAGGAACTCAAACACTTAATGGGTCATCTCAAGCAACTGGAAAAGGAAGAACTTTCCAACCCTAAACCCAGCAGAAGAAAAGAAATAAGTAAAATTAGAGCATAACTTAATGAAACTAAAAACAAAAGAATCATACAACAGATCAACCAATCAAAGAGTTGGTTTTTTGAAAAGTTCAATAAAATAGATAAACCATTAGCTAACCTAACCAGAAGTAGAAGAATAAAATTTTTAATTTCATCAATCAGAAATGATAAAGGCCAAATAACAAATAGACTCCTCAGAAATTCAGCAAATCCTTAATGAATACTACATAAAACTCTACTCTCAGAAGTATGAAAATCTGAAGGAAATAGATCAATACTTGGAAACATGTCACCCTCCCAGACTTAGCCAGAAAGAAGTAGAAATGTTGAATAAGCCTATCACAAACTCTGAAATAGCATCAACTATAAAAAATCTCCCCCAAAAAGAAAAGCCCAGGATCAGATGGCTTCACATCAGAATTCTACCAAACCTTTTTTTAAAATTTATTTATTTTTATTGTTAAATTATAGCTGTGTACATTAGTGCAATCAAGGGGTACAATGTACAGGTTTCATATACAATCTGAAATATTCTCATCAAACTGTTCAATGTAGCCTTCATGGCATTTTCTTAGTTACTGTATGTAGGCATTTGTTTTCTGCATTTAGTAAGTTTTGCCTGTACCCGTACCAAACCTTTAAAGAGGAACTAGTACCTATATTATTTAGTCTTTTCCAAAACATAGAAAAAGAAGGAATACTTCCCAACTCATTCTATGAAGTAAATATCACTCTGATACCCAAACCAGGAATAGACCCAACAAGAAAAGAAAATTATAAACCAATATCTCTAATGAATATTGATGCAAAAATATTCGATAAGATCCTAGCAAACAGAATCCAACAACACATCAAACAAATTATACACCACAACCAGGTGGGTTTCATCCCAGGGTTCCAAAGATGTTTCAATATATGTAAATTCATAAATATAATACATCACATAAAAAAATTAAAAAACAAAGACCATATGATTCTCACAATTGATACAGAAAAAGCTTTTGACAATGTCCAGCATCCTTTCTTGATCAGAACACTTAAGAAAATAGGTATAGAAGGGAAATTTCTTAAACTATTAGAGGCCATCTACAGCAAACTCACAGCCAATATCATAGTGAAGGTAGTAAAATTGAAAACATTTCACTCAGATCAGGAACCAGGCAAGGATGCCCACTGTCTCCACTGCTTTTTAACATTGTACTGGAAGTCTTAGTCATGGCAATCAGGCAAGAAAAGGCAATCAAGGAGATCCAAATAGGACTTCGTTTTATATGGAAACAGAAAAACCTCGAATAGCCAAGACATTGCTCAGAAATAAAAACAAATCGAGAGGAATCACACTTCCAGACTTCAGACTTTATTATAAATCGACTGTGATCAAAGCAGCATGGTACTGGCACAGAAACAGAGAAGTAGATGTATGGAACAGAATTGAAGACCAACAGGTGAACCCAGACACTTATCATCATTTGATTTTTGATAAGCCTATGAAAAAATAAACTGGGAGAAAGATCTATTCAATAAATGGTGCTGGATGAATTGGCTGGCAACTTGTAGAAGACTGAAACTGGACCCACACTTTTCTCCTCTAACAAAAATTGATTCTCAAAGTTTAAAAAACTTAAACTTAAGACATGAAACTATAAATATTCTTAGAGAGAGTGCAGGGGAAACAGTTGAGAAAATTGGCCTGGGAGAATACTTCATGAGGAAGACATCCTGGGCAATTGAAGCAACATCAAAAATACATTACTGAGATCTGATCAAATTAAAAAACTACTGCACTGCCAGGAACACACTAAATAAAGCAAATAGACAACCTTCAGAATGGGAGAGGATTTTTGCAAGTTATGCTACTGACAAAGGTCTAATAAGCAGAATCCACAGAGAACTCAAACTTATTACTAAGCAAAAAACAAGTGATCCCATTTCATTGTGGGCAAGAGACATGAACAGAAGCATCTCTGAAGAAGACAGGTGCATGGCCTACAGACCAATGAAAAAATGCTCATCATCTTAATCATCAGAGAAATGCAAACCAAAACTACTCTGAGATACCACCTAACTCCAGTAAGAGTAGCCCACATCACAAAATCCCAAAACAACAGATGTTGGCGTGGATGTAGAGAAAAGGGAACACTTCTGCACTGCTGGTGGGTATGCAAGCTAGTACATTCCTTCTGGAAGGAAGTTTGGAGAACACTCAGGGATCTAAATGTAGACTTGCCATTTGATCCTGCAATTCCTCTATTAGATGGATACCCAAAAGACCAAAAATCATTTGGTAATAAAGATATTTGTACCAGATTGTTCATTGCAGCTCAATTCATAATTGCCAAGTCATGGAAGAAGCCCAAGTGCCTATCAACCTATGAATGGATTAATACGTTGTGGTATTTGTATACCTTGGAATATTATGTAACAGTAAAAAAAATAGAGACCTGACCTCCTTTATGTTTATATGGATGGAGCTGGAAAATATTCTTCTTAGCAAAGTATCTCAGGAATGGAAAAAAAAGTATCCAATGTACTCAGCACTACTGTGAAACCAATTTATAATAACTCATACTTGCATATGAAAAATGAAACACAACTTTAGGCTATTGATGAAGGAAGGAAGGGGAGGGGGAGGAAAGAGGAGGGGATAGGAGAGATAGTAGGGGATAGTAGGGGGACCACAACTATGGAGCACATTGCAAGTACAAGTTGGTTCTAGCATGTGTAGAACACAAATGTCCTAATGCTATAAATGGATAAATGAGATGAAAGCTATGCTGATTAGTATGATGTAAGCACTCCAATCTGTACAAATAATCAACACACTGAAATTGGCATAAATGTATTTATGATCTATGTACAAAAGACTTAATAAAAATAAAATTATATTTAAAAAAGCTATTGCCACTGATTTTCATGTACATTGAGATTATACTCATACACTTTTTTTTGAGACACAGTCTCAAGCTGTGACTGTCAGTAGAGTGCTGTGGCATCATAGCTCACAGCAACCTCCAACTCTTGGGCTCAAGTGATCCTCTTGCCTCAGTTTTTCTTTTTTTTTTCTTTCTTTCTTTCTTTTTTTTTTTTTAAGTAGAGATAGGGGTCTCATTTTTTGCTCAGGCTGGTCTCAAATTTGGTAGCTCAAACAATGTACTTGCCTCAGCCTCTCAGAGTGCTAGGATTATAGGCATGAGCCATCACGCCCAGCCTACTCATCCACTATTGATGAACAAAAAGCAAAACAGGAATGCCAATACATTTAAAATATCTATAGCTGGGATGACCTTTGATACCACTCAGCTCCATTTTCCTCATTGACCATATGGGCAGGGAGTGAGTTGTAAATGACTGGCAGAACCAAGCGTCAAGCTGAGACCTGGCCCCCAGCTGTCAGCCCCTTGCCTTGGTCTTGCTTCTGGGTAAGCTGCACATTTCAATAGGCCCTAGACTTGTGAATCCATTGCACAGAGCGGACATTCATCAAACATCTAATGATCGAAATATTGCCATGAGAAAACAGACCACTAGTAAAAGCAAATGTCCATGTTGAGGGACAAGCAAGGCATTATAAAATAAGGCTCTACTCTTGGAATGGTCCTTACATCATTTTCATGAATAAGGCTCTGAAAACCAGTTTGGACTTCATTCAAACCTCTCAAGGAGATAGTAATTTCTATTCTTCATCTTTTAGGACCTGATATGAACAGCAAAGTACCATTTGAATTTTTCTTATATTTGTTGCTTGTACATAACATAATATATTATTACATATTATGTAATATGTACATATGGGGGGGGCTGCTTTTAAGATTTTTCTCATTATCGGCATTCAGCAAATCCCTTGTGATATGCCTGAGTGTAGTTGACTTTGTTTCTTTTGCTTAGATTCCTTGTGATTCTTAGATCTAAGAGCTGACAGTTTGCATAAAACTTGGAAAAGTTTCAACCATTGTTTACCCAAATAATATTCTCTGTTCCCCCTTTCTCTTTTGGGGACTCCAATTGTATGTGGCTGTTTAAAATTGCTCCACAGTTTGTTGATGTTCTGTTTTTGTTGCCCCGTCCCCAGTTTTTTTTTTTTTTTCTTCCTGTGTTTCCTTTTGGATAATTTGATTGCCGTGTCTTTGAGTTTACTAATCTTTTTTTTTTTTTTTTTTGCAATATTTAATCAGCTACTGTATTTTTGATTTCACACATTGTAGTTTTCACCTCTAGAAGTTTAGTTTTGATTTACTTTATATCCTCTTTGTTTTCCAAGACATATTTAATCTATTCTGTAGCTTTTTTGAGCATATGCAATGTAGTTATAATAATTTTTATAGTCCTTGGCTAGTAATGATATCATCTGTGCCATTTCTGGATTAGTTTGGATTGATTGATTTTTCTCAGAATGGTGGGTCATAGTTTCCTGATTCTGCGTATTCCCAGAGATTTTTTTAATTCAACTGCATGGCATTAAAGTTAACCTTGTTTGAAGATTTTGTGTTTCTATAAATACAGTATTCTTTAGCTCTCTTCTGGGATGCAGTTACATTACTTGGAAACAGTTGTTTTCTTTCTTATCTTTCTTGATTGGAAGGATCAGAACAATGTTTAGCTTAGGATGAATTTTGCCAATGACTGAGGCAAAATTGTTCTGAGGACTTAACCAGTGCCTTTTCAATTATGAGGTTTTTCTGCTTTGGCTGGTGGAAACCAGAAATATTCCCTGAGCTGTGCTGGCTCTGGGCCTGGTTTCCTCTAGTTTGGGGGTGTCTCTTTCCAAGGCCTCAGTGGCTCCTCCACCCATATGTGTTAAGCAGGACACAGCTGAAGGCTGTATTTATGGAACCCTCTGCAAGAGACGCCTCTCCTTTCTGGTCATCTGCCTTGTAAACTCCCGTCTCTGCCTGGTCTTTCTCAGCCTCCCAACACCGCATCCTCTACTCAGGAACATGTCCAGGCTTCACCTGGGTTTCTTGTCCTTGTATTATGATCTTGAGATTCCCCCCAGACACATTGGTACAAGTGTTGGCCCACCTCATTTGTTTCCCAGAGAGTACTGCCCTTTGTTACCTAATGTCCACCGCCTCTAAAACCATTGTTTCACCTCTTATGCTCAGTTCCCCTGGCAGGAGGGTAAGTCTTATTCCTGTTTCTCCATCTTTCCAGGGGCAGACATATGGGATAAATCAATATCTCAATTTGGTTGGATCACAGAACATGTCAAGAAGAAGTCGAATTGAGATAAACTTTTATAAATATACTTTGGAACAAGCTTTCAAGTAGACCTAAAATTAGCTCCCAAAGGCAGTGTTTCAGTGGGTAAAGCCAGGGAAAAATCTCCTTTCTCACTAGTGAACACAGCCACAGCTTGGTAAGAGAAAATGAACCTGCCAGCAAGCAGTGAGCTAGGGAGACTGAACTGTGAAACCACACAAGGCAGGGACTCTGACCATAGCCCAGCGAGCAGTCGTAAAGAGGAATGAGAGTTCAAGAAGTAGGGGGTAATCAAGGAAGAGGTAGGTCATGCACAGTTGCTCCGAGTGAAGAGGAGAAATCAGGTGGCAATGGCTCTGAGATCACGTCTGGCTGACTCGGGGGATAATGTGAGACTGAACAAAGGATGAATAATAGGATTTGAGAAGAGATAAGTTGTTTGTATATTATTTGTATTTAATTATTTAGGATTTTGAGACCAAAGTAATAAAATGACTTCTCCAAATGCACGCCTTCCACCACTGAGACAGGAACATAACCTCTCATCCCTTTATCCACAGTACTTTTTGCTTTACACTTCCTTTCTCGTTAGTAATTTGTTTAGATTACTAATTGATTAAACATTTTTCTTATGCCTAACTTTAAGGGTTTTTGAGTAAAACAAATCTCTGTTTTTATTTTTTCCTACTGTTCCCTTGGAATAAAGAGAGATCCTTTACCTAATAATTATTGAGTTGATACTTTATATTGTTTTTCTTGGACTAAACAGACTTATATTTTTCTTATATTTTCCCATACCTGCTTGAAACTAATTTGAATTAACTATGCCTTTGCCATTAGTGAGGGCTATTATTGTACTTTGAAATTTCATTTCAAAAATTAAATGCCTACAGATTGATTTGCTCTAGTTTCAATAGATTACTGCCTATCAGTTTGAGTGCATAATGCCAATTGCTGGTACTTCATGCTATTGGCAGTCACCCTGAGGAGCAGAGTGAGAGGGAGGAGATGGAGGCAGTAACTTTGTCTTCTCAACTCCCTGGTTGTCCCTTCTCTCCCAGGTCTTATCTCTCAAGATCACGTCTATTCAAGTCTATGCCAAAACTTATTTTATATTTCAGCACAAAGAAATACAAATGGATGTGGGCTTCCACTTGAAATGTGAACCTCTATTGAAAGCACATTATTTTTAAATCACTTTTATACAGTCTCATTTGAAACCCACCATAAGAAAAAGATGTCCCAATAGAGATAGCAATGAGAAAACCCAATCTAGGGAAATTCCAGCAACTCAACTGAGGTCACATCTCTCGGTACTGATACAAGTAGATCTACATGTCTAGTTTCTAGTCTGGGTTTTTCCTCTGTCCCTCAATAGCATTAAATCCAGAGACATTTTATTTAGAGTTTTTTAAATCATCTGCATCTCAGTTTAAATCTTTCCAAGAACTCTCCACAATAAACACTGTCACATTTTGAATCTAGTGACAACTTAGGGATTCCTGTATGTATTTCGATTCTGCCTTTCCATGTAAGCATTTGTGTATGTGAACATGTGCATGTGTATGTGAATGTATGCATGTGTGTGCAAATGTGGGGGCAAAAAAGGGAAGTGCCACTCTCCTGGTGATTTCTGCCTAATCCTAACATTTTAGAGACAACACAGTGACTCCTGGGATAAACCATACCTCAGTTTGTGCTGCTTGTTTATTAGCTGACGGAGCAGAATGATCAAACAATGCCCCGTACGACCTGCCATGGCCCCGTGTCTCCAGATTCATCCCTTCTGTGACTTGCGCTCAATACTCCAGATTCATCAAAAACGTCTGAAAGCTTGCCATGTCCACTGAGTAATTTTTTTCTTTCTCTGTGTTTTCCTTAGATATTTTCCCTTCTATTTCTTTCCACCTAATAGGTCTCATTCACTTCATAAGCCCTATCCCCACTCACATTTCCTTTGGGGATTAACTCTTTCTCTTCATATGTGGTGGGCCATAGATCACACAGGCACCAGGAGTGGAGTGAGTGGAGAGAGTAAAGGAGAGAGAAACCACTGGTGCCCATTCAACCCAGCTGTCATTTCCTAAGGAGATGCCACATTTCCCAGAATGTCCTGATGGCCTTCTTGCGTCATGCCCAATACCCTCACCTTATCATTAGTTCTACAAGCCAGAGAGTTCATGTTCCTCTACATCTCTCATCTTTGTTTGTAGTTATTTTGGGGCAAGTGACATGTTCTGGCTAATGGACTGTGAGAAGACCTGAAAGGTATAGCTTCTGGATTGAGCAGTGGGGAACCAGTGTGTGTCCTCTATTGTTCTTTTCCTTCAAAGCCACTTTGAGGCAAAACCACAAGACCAAGTAGCCTGAATCCCTGAGTCAGTGTTTGACACATACCCCACTGTATCAGATTATGATATACAGAACAGTAAACCTCTGTTGAGTCTAGCCACTGTGATGTAGGGTGAGATGTTCTTATAATAGTTACTGTGAGTTACTCTAACCAATACAATCATGCTCTATTTTTCTAGTTAATCATTTCCTGCTTTAGTTACCCAGAGTCCATTTATTTTGCTTGTACCTAAAGAACCTAGGTTGATAGGCCAACTATTATACATCAAAATTAACACACATATGATTATTTGCTTATGACTGATATGAGACTAAATTACTTTCTTCTTGGTTTTCTTCACTTGATTTTTATTTGGTTAGATAAATATAATGCTTTGATTTGGTGGATAAAACAAGGTTGGCTTGCTGTCCAGTTTCACCACTTGTTGACTTTCATTGTTATTTAACACTTCTGATTTTTTAGTTTCTTATCTACAAAATGGGGAATAAAGATATTACCAACCCTATGGAGCTATTGGTAAGATAAAGTAAGAAAATGTACATGAAATACTAAGTACAATACATGATACACAGTAGCTATCATTACTATTATTGTGGTAATGATCTTTTTTTTAATTTAATGAGCTTTTCTCTAATCATTGATATCAATACAGCCTAGCTGGCAAGAGAATCCAATGGACTTTTCTTTCAGACCTTCTAAGAGAAGGGGCAGAGGGAAGGCTTCCTCTCTAGACACTGTGATGGTGTCCCTGGAGCAGCTGTCTCTTGCATGTAGGGAGCTGGAGAATTTATGAAATGCCTCACTATTTCATTAAAATGACTAATGATAGTCAGCTTAATAGGGGAAAACGTCATAACAAATTTATTAACATGTGCAGTCACATGGAAGTCCCACAAGTGTGGACTTAAAGAGGGATCAGATGGTTGGGGCTTAAATACCTTCTTTACAGGGCAAAGGAAAGTGAGGAGGCCGTAGTCAACTTTAAGAGAAGTAGTAAATGATTTGGGGGGTAAATAATTGAGCTCAAAGAACCAGGCTTGAACACAAACCTCCTCCAAGGTCTAGAGAAGATGGCAGGATGGTGAGGAATGGGACTTCACTGTGAATAACCATTGTCTTCTTATGCCGATAAAACCTCCCAGGTAATCTCTCAGAGGTGCCCCCACGAGAAAAGATGTAAAGTATGGTAGTTAACCTCTCTAGGTTGCTTGTTTGATAAGATTACTAGGAAGGGATATTTAAGACAACTAGATTTCTTTGGAAACAAGTTTTGTTAAGACTGGAAAATCCAGAGTCTCTTCCTGGGAAGAAAGAGGGAAGGTAGAAAAGAGAGAATGTTAGAAGATTCTTAGTTCTGAGACAACTCCTGAAACATTCCTATTTCTTTTAATTCAAAATGCTCAGCATGTCAAAGCACCATACTTTGGGGTATCATTCTCTACTCTCCAAGAGTTGTGTTTAATCATTATCTTTTCTTGTGAAAACAATGCCATTTTCCCCATTCTCTCTTTTCTTCCATGTTGTGGTTACACTCTTCTAAGACAGGTTCTCCATTGATGTAAGAATAACCAGTAGTTCCTCAGGAACTTTTTTCTTATTCTTCTTATTCTTCAAATAAATTCTTTGTTAAAAAAAAGTTTGGAGATGTAGATTTTGTAAGTGAGAAAACAATCTTTTCAATGCCTGAAGGTGGAGCAGAGTCTTATTTTTCTACACATCAGCTTCCCAATAGCTAACTTGTTGGCAGCCCTGACTGTTCAGTGATTTGCATTCAGTAGTGTGACCAAAAGCAATGATGCAAATCCAATAGAGGTCAGAAATGATCAGAAGTTATGATTCTTTGGCAGCTGTTCAATGTTCAATATTAAGCCTCTTTAGCAAACGTCTCTCTTACTTTCGTGGCCAGATGCTACAGAGCATAAAAAAGTAAAACGTAATGAAACAAAAACATTCCACCTTCCTCACACCTGCTGCCCTAAGTGGAAGTCACAAAAAAAGTATTTAAATGAGCTGAGAGACCTCATGGAGCTCTCCTGGGTCAGAGGTGCTGTGCATTTGCACACCTATGGGAGCTTGCTTTGCTAATGTATCTGTTCCATAAATTACTTTGGAGGAAATCACTTCATTATTCATGACTTAAACCGTTCCTGTTGCAAAATGGTGATCTATGTCATGTACTGTTGCATTACCAATTCAATTATTCTTTTGTCATGCAAACTCCCTGAGCTGTGACAAGGGGTGGGGTGGGTTCTCCAGCTGACAATCTGTAATGCTGTCCCTGGAGCAGCTGTCTCTTGCATGCAGGGAGCTGGAGAATTTATGAAATGCTTCTCAGGGAAGATGTCTGCCATTGACGGTAAATTGATGATCACTATCTCAACATTTAGCAGCCTTTCCTCAGTGTCTATCTTTAACTTACCTTCCTTAACTGATAGCATTTCATCCTTTTGAAACAAATTTGGAGTTATGGAAAAGAACAAAAGCTGCCTCACAGAATGTACCACAATAATATTCATTTCCTTTTCATTTTCCAATATCTTAGTGTTCTGAAAACTCTTTGCACAAAGAGATGCTTCAATGTTTTTGAAGAAAATGCTTCTTTTCATTTTGAGAATATAAAGAGTGGTTTTTAAGATTTACTGTAGCCTGGTGGTAAAACAAATGTGTGACAAGAGTCAACTTCATTCACTTCCCTGGTGTTTTAGCCTTATGGTGTCAAGCATTTATTTTGTATAATGGTATAGTAAATTTTCTGCTTTCCCTTCTGCATTGGTTAAAATGGTCATATGGGTTGCTGCAATGGGACACAATCAGTGGAACATATTTTGATTTAAGACACTGCTTTACATACTTGTGAATTGGAGAATTACCAACATTTATGAATGTTTTCAAAGTAATAGAGAAGCAGAATGCTAGATTCAGAGCCTCATGCCTCCCTGAGCTGTGACAGAGCCTCATGAGGTAAAGGCTATGATTTATGTTCTTTTGTTCTTTCTCTCTTCCTCCCTCCCTCCCTTTCTCTCTCCCTCCCTCCCTCCCTTCCTTCCTTCTTTCCTTCCTGTCTCACTTTTGCTAGAGCTGGCATCTTTGGTAGAATCAGGTTAAGGAGGATTAAGTTGACTCAGTTCTATAATGGACTTATTTTCAGTATAAAGTTGGAAGGGAAATTTTAATATTTAGTCATTATTGTGCCTATGAGGGTTTACATTTAATCCTCAAAATTATACCATGAGTAATTATTTCTATTTTGCTGTTGATTTTCAGAGAAATCGATGACTTGCTCAAGAACAAGTCTGATCTGTTTTGGCAGTTCTTCTATACATGAGGGAAGTCTGGAAAATAACCAGTCATGTATGTCTCTCTATTTTTCATATTACATGGGTGGATACTTTTTGGAGAGCCCTCATATACCCATAAAACTCCTAATACTATCAATAGTTGGGTTTTCACATATATAAGGCAAGGTCTCTTTAATTTAATACTCTTAATATTAAGTTCAATGCTAACTAGTTTATGATTAGTGCAGAGGTGGATCCAACTTCTGTGAAATTTGAAGCTTGTTCAAATTCAGGACCTAATTTTAACCAAAAATTGAAAAATTATAAACTCAACATTAGATTCAAGACCTTGAAAAAGCTCATCAAGTGAGGTGCAATGAAGATTAAACTTGTTACCTACATGGAAATTCCACCTCTGAAGATGTGCTAAGAAAGAAGATAAAAATACTTCCAAATGTATTTCATGTAATTGAGAAGTCCTTGAAGTAAACCAGTGCAGTTGCAAATGGTTCTTCCCATGTGGTCTCAGGTGAGCAGTCCCTTCACAGCCAATCAATGTGGCTCTCACAGGTGAGATAGGGTTGCATGTGATGGGTCAATAAAGAAGCAGAAGGAAGGTGCCTGCCTTTGGAAGGAGCCAGTAGTCTTTGCAGAAGGGATCAATGTTCCCAATGGGAGAATTTGGTACTTTGTGGAAATAGTTAATAATCTGGTTACAAACTTATCTAGCACATTGTGATCATGCTTCAAAGCAGCTCCACATCCCAAAGTTCCATGTCTTTTAAAGCAAGACAAACAACAGCAACAAAAACTAATTTTGAATTACTCACAGACTTCTGCTTGGGGTTAATATAAGCCTGTAAGAACAGAAACTTTCAAACTTTTTGATAAACACATCCAGAGAAAGAACATATTTTATATCATGATATGGCTATATGTGTGTGTACATATATATACACACACATACATACATATACATAACATATATACAGACCCACGCACATGTCCATACATATATAAAATAATCAAGGCACTAACGTCTTCTAACTTCTAATTTATTTTGGTCTAATCCACTTTGTTAAAAATTCTAGGTTTTAAAAATTTCTAGTTTGGAATATACAAAATTTTAGGACAGTTTTAGTGGCTTTTTAAAAACAATAATTTTTCCCCTTCTGTAGATTGTTTAGTGCAGCAGAATTTCACATGATTTCTGCATGATCTGCTCACTATCCAGACCAGTGAGCTGGCAGAACTGGTAGTGGAAGGCACCTTGAGGTGCTCTTTGAGCTGATGGCCTTTCTATCTTCCAACCTCCCTACTTCAAACTCCCCTCCCTCCTGTGTCTCAGCACCTTGTTGTTTTCCCAGGATGGCATATTCTAAGCCTTGTCTCTGTAGAATGAAAGTCTTAGTATTTTTCTTTAACTAAGACTTCATTAAGGAGGAGGAGAAATTTGGAACAGAAGAGGACATCCCTATAGCAGGTGAAATGTGTTTTCTACAGCACATGGAGCATCACCACTTACTCTGCTACACTGTCTGCATATGCATGGGAAAGACCAGATTCTTCATGCTTGTATTATTTGGAAGAGAAAGGAGTGAGGGATTCGTACTACCTTTTGGTGCACACCTCTTCTAAATCAACTAGTAGCAGCTACCAAATATATGTGACTACCACAGACTAGGTACTATACCAGATACATTACTTACAAATACATAACAAATCTCAAAGGTGAAAGTCATTATCCCCATTTGATTGAAGCATATCTGACTCTTAGAAATGTTAGCTGTAATAGTCTACGGTCCCTGTCTGAGTATGACATGAGCGTTGACCCCAGGTCTAGCCTGTAGTCCTGCCTTAGAGTTGAAATTGTCAACTCTTCTCATAGAAGTGGAGAGTGGAATAGTGGTTACCAGAAATTGAGAAGAGTAGAAGGTTTACTTTGTCTTTCTCCAGCTATGGGCAGGGAACAAAAATCTCTCATGCATGAACTAATACCATGTTTCCAAATTAAGTGGATAACTGTAGATCAAAAGCTTATTGTTAAATGGAGACCCAGTTAAATACATCTATTTTGTTTATTTCTTCCTTCAGCTGTATGCTTTGAATTTGAGGAAATTGGCTAAAGGTCCATAGCTGTATTATCTCTTGTATACCTTTTAACTTTTATTGTTCTTCTTTTCTTCTTTTTTTTTTTTTTTTTTTTTTTTTTTACAGTTTTTGGCCAGGACCGGGTTTGAACCCACCACCTCTGGTATACGAGGCTGTCACCCTACTCCTTTGAGCCACAGGCACTGCCCTATTGTTATTTCTTTATTCCTCTATTGGTTAGCTTGTAATTCACTCTTTATAGCCAACAGCTACATAGCTATTTTTATTGTTAGGTTTGTTGAAAACAGAGTGGCACTACATAATATTTAGGTCTTTTAAAGGCTCTGAGTTTAAAACCTAAAATAAAGAAAAAGAAGGCTTTATTTAAAGACATAAGTACCTTATCCTAGCTCTTTGGAGTTTATTGGAGGAGTGGCGTTTGATGCCTTCATTCCCTGTATCTCATGTAACACACCATGGTAGTACAAAGGCAGCTAGCAGGGGTGGTTATCATCTGGTAAATGAATTGGTGAGACATCCCAGGCAGGTGAGTCCAACAACTACCCATTTGAGTGGGAAGTAACAGTCACTTCCATATTGACTTCCTTATATATGAAATGCTATTCCAGATGATGACAAAAGAATATTTTAGAAATGGCCAAATATGGATAAAATGAGATTGTCTCAAGGTGTTATTTGAAACTTGAGAGAGAGTAGAAATAAAAGTTCTGTTCTTTTTAATTTGGAAAAGAAACATATCTCTTTATATGCAGGAGCTATTTAAATGAGCAGGTTAATTGGATTTTGAAAAATAGCATTTTCTCCAATGAAAAATAATTCACTTACCTTAATTTTAAGCACCTGGAACATTTGTAATAATAACATGAATGTTTGGGCTAGAAGATTAAAGAGAAATGAAAAGAAGATAAAGAGACGAAGCTGATGTAGGAAGGAAAACAAATAAAGAAAAGAAACCTGAAGATTAAAATGTCGTAGGGATATTTGAATTAGTGCAGTGATAAAGCTATTGAAAGAAGACAAATGATGGATAAATTGTTATATTTTAACTTCCCAAGTTAGAAGGGTCAAAAGGTCTTAATAAGTGCACAAAAGTTATAGAGCAAAATTTGTGAAGAGTTTTGTTTTATAAGTTGATTGAACAATAATTTACTACCACCAAGTGCTTAGCTAGGCATTGACAATATTAAAATGGAATCCCTTGTCCTGGATCTCACGAATAAGCTGCTAATATGCAGTATGTTAAATACTTACAAAGATTTAAAGACTTTTTATAAAATTACATAAGTTATAAATTTCATCAACTTCACAATTGAGCCCATCTGATAAACTGGTCAGAGATACTTTTTAATGAATTTCTTATGTTCCTGTGTGGTCCAGCCTTTCTGGAAAAAAAAGCATATTTGAATAGTAACTAGCCTTGGAAACTAGAGATAATATATTCCTCCAGAGACATGCAGAGACTCTCTCCATGGAAAAGTCCTATGTGAGTGAAGATTAAAAACTTCATCTTTCTCTATTGAGAGACACTTGTTTACAGTTCAGAATAAGAAGCCAAAACATGCCTTTTCCTTCTCCCCTAGAAGAAAATTAATTTCAGGGAAATTAGAAATCTTTCTCTCTGGAGGGCAGATGGGTAGATGTGCAAGCAGAACTTGGCTTTGCCCTTCTCCTGGGGTAGATGTGCTCCGGTGTGTGCAGTCACCTCGGCCCTCATGGAGCCGCACTGTGGGGGGAGGGCAGGGAACCTGGGCAAGCTGCCACGCGGCTGCCACTTCTCATGTGAGTAATAAACCACGTGTTTCCATGTTTCTCTGAACCAGGAATCTTGAAGTCTCACACATTAGCCCAAGTGTGTCAGTCCATGTACACACGTCTACAGATGTCTCTATTTGTATCATCAGCCAAAACTATTGCAGTTTTACTTACTGTTAGGAGAAGTTTGTTGTTATGAGTTAAATTGTGTCCCCTGAAAAATTATATACTGGACTCCTAACCTCAGTTCTTCAGAAGTGACCCTGTTTGGAAACGGAACCTGAAGATGTGATGAGTCATGATGACGTCTTTAGGATGAGCTCTGCTATAACACGGTTGGTGTTCTTATAAAATGAGAGAAATGTAGACCCAGAGCCACACAGGCAGAATGCCCTGAGAAGGGGAGTGACGCCTCTATAAACCAAGTAATTCCAAAGATTGCAGCAAACCCCCATCGCATCTTAGTAGAGACACTTGAGGCAGATTCTCTCTCGCAGCCTTAGAAGGAATCGGCTGCAGCCCCTCTAGGACTGTGAGAACTCTGAAAAAGCACATTTATGTTCCTTAAGCCACCCAGTTTTCTAGTACTATGTTATGGCAGTCCTATCAAACTAAATCCATACATCAATGTCTATTTTATATAGTGGTTTTGAGCATAATGTAATTCATGTTTCCAAATGGGGCAAATGTGGTTCACTCATTGGACAATTAAAGCCCTTTCAACCCATCAGCAAATGGTGGACATATCTCATCCCATCTGCCTTTGTTCTCAATCCTCAACCTCACTAGAAGTCTTACCCTGTGAAAGGTGTAAACGATGGCACCCAGAGACAGGGCTGCAGAGGAGATGTTCAGGCCAGCTTTATTGAAAGGGGAAGGTGACCCCCCTCCATACAGTGCAAAGGTGGGGTCTATGCCCAGGGGCAGTTACAGACCCCTTTTATATGGGCCTAGGGTGTGGGCAAACTTCATAGCTTGCTTGGAAAGTTAGGATCTTTGGCAGGACCTTCTCAGAGGGTGGGTTGGCCAGATCCTTTGTGTGTTTGTCTTAGGGGGAGAGAAAGAGAAGGAAGATAGGAACAGTTTGTGTGTGGCTGTGTTAGGCCCCCTGCAACATCCTGTCGCTAAATAGCTGAATATGTAGCAGGTGTCTGGCTGAAAGAAGCCCCTGGAACACTGTCCTTCCTGTCATGCAGGTCCTGCGGCGCTGGGCCACTGTACTGTGCACTCCATACATGTCTACTTGGTCCATCACTTTCTCCCCTTCTCTCTCTCTCTTTTTTTTTTTTTTCCTAGTAGGGAACTCACAATTCACCATTGCTGGCAAGAGAGTCGATTGTACAAAATTTGGGGGAAGTATGGAAAAAGCCCTGGACTAGGAGTTTGGCGTGATTTTGAACTCGACTTTAGCTACTTAATTGCTACATGGGTATTCACATAGCTTTATCCCAGCCTCATTGCCCCTGTAAAAAACTGATATGACAATGACGATTCTATTCATTTCTAACAGTTGTGCAGAGAGTCAAAAGGGACAATGCACGTGAAAAAAGTTTATGCTATACACATAGGATATTTTAAATAAATCTATTTATCATTTTTCAATAGGTTTAAATTGAAACAAAATGTTTAATTCCTAATGTTTTTGACTTATTGCATTTGACATTGTCAACTTCTCCCTTCTTTTTCAAACTCTCCTTTCTCTGCGTTTCTGTGGCACAGTATGTCTCTGGCTCCACCTGCCTCTTGGATCGTTCCTCTCGGTTGCATTCATAGGCTCATTCTTTTCCACATGGGCATTAATATTAAACGTTCAGGTTTTGCAAACTTGGCCTTAGACTATTGTGCATGCACATTTTCTCTAGGCCAGCTCCATCCATACCCACGAATCATCACCTTTGCCCTGTGTGAATATCTTTATGAATATTGCAAATGGATATCTCTCCTCCAGATCTCTTTTCTGAACTGTAGACACAGATATCCAACTGCCCACTTGAAATCTCTCTTATATTATTTAAAGCACCTAAACCTCAAAACATCCAAAAAGTAAAGTATGATGTTCTTAACTAAACCCAGTATTCTTACAGTGTCTATTAAGGCCACCAAGTCCCTCCCATTACCAACCCAGAAATCTAAGTATCCTATTATTTATTCCTTGTATCCATTCTATTTGAATCTGTTAAATTTAAAATTCTGTATCACTTAAGATATTTTGGCCACATGTAACAAAAACATATGTTCATTTAAATTTATTTAAAATTAAATTCTTTAATGTCAAGTAATAATAAACCTTATAAGAGATATCCAGGGTTGGTCAAATCAGAATCCATATTGTACACTACCTTTCCATCTTGTATCATCACTAACAAGTCTGCCTTGTTTGCAGACTGTTTCTATTAAAATTGCAAGGTTACTGCAGCACATCTCAGTTACACACACAATTTCAACAATGCCCAGTGGATTCAAAGGCCAACTCTTCTTAAGTGTCTTTTCTTAAAACTGCAGAAACATTTTCCCAGAAGCCTCCCAGTGGCCTCTCCTTAAATATCTTTTGCCTAAGTTTTATTACATACCAATGCCTAAATCAATTACTGGCAAAGGAATTGGAAGAAGCTCACCCCGAGGCACCGAGGAGGGAAGACATTTGAACAAAATCCAATCTCTATTGGCAAAGAAGATACTGAAAAATAAATGTTGGAAAAGAACAATAGTATTTGCATCATTTCCTAAATATCCCTCAATATTGATCCTTCCTTTATCTCAATTCCAAACAATTGAGATAGACATTGCTGTTGCCTACCAAGAGGTGGAGTGCCTTTGCAATGTGTCCTTTCCAACCAGAAGCAGTGGTTTTGATAACCACACTTGCAAGATACTATAGGCTTCATTCTGCAAAAAATATATGTAGCATTAAAAAGGATATTAGACAGATGATACTGCAGTATTAGGGATCATAACCTCCAGGCCCAGCTTCTGATTTCTCAGCCTGGATGCACACTTGGCCTGAGAGATAATGCTGAGAGGATGTGAACACCTTCACCTCTGAGAAGCCATCAACTATGACTTCTGGAACATTTTATTCCTGGCAAGGGACACAGCTCTGTTGGGCATAAGTGACTACCATCCATGACCCAGTGCAGCTGTGTCTCATCAAGCATGAGCTACTCAGTGAACTCAGGGCACCATGTTAGGTACAGCTGAGTGGCTTACTACTTAGCAAGCTCAGCAAGGTCAAGGTCAGGTCAGAATTGCAAGGAAGAGTCAACCATCCATCACATTTTCAATCGTCCATGGAGTAGAACAAGGTTTCTCAAACTCAGTGCTACTGATGTTTGGCCCAGATAATTCTGCTGTGGGGAGCTGTCTAGGGCATTATAGGGTGCTTAGCAGTATCCTTTGGCTCTACTCACTAGATTCCAGTAGGAACCACTCAGGTTTAACAAACACAAATGTTTCCAGACTGAAAAGTGTCCCATTGGGAAAAATTACACCCAGCAGAGAATCACTGGTTTAGAACAAAGGTGACGAGCAGCTGAGACTTGTTTCTTCCACAGGGTTGCACCCCTCACCCCTTTGAAGAAAAGCCTGGTACTAGTGACCTGTGTTTTCCAATGAAAGGTGAGCAAACATACAGTCACTTCCTTGAGGAAGTACTTAAAATCAGTGACTATTTTCCACTCTCTCTCCTCTGCCTAGAATTTGTGTAGGAACTTGTAGATAGAGTGGCCATGAGGCCAGAAAGGTCTGAAATACTCTGTCTGATGATAGCCCTGCTGGGTGGTCACCTGAGCCCATGGCAGACACTGAATAAATGACAAGTACAACTTGTTTTATGTCATTGAAGTTTGGGGGTTTTATGTCACTGAAATATGGGGGTTGTTTGCTATTTTAGCATAAACATAACCTAACTGGTACAATACCCTGCTCCAAAGTGCCATCATCTTTGCATCAGACACTACAAGAGCTTCCAAATCAGTCTTCATATTTATCCTTGCCCTCCGCCAATGCAGTAATCTTGCTGCCAGATATGTTTTTAGAATAATGGAAATCTGATAATGCTACCCTTCAGGTTTGACCTCTGACTGACCTCAGTGACTTTCCATTATGTTTAGGATAAAGTCCAAATTTGCTAATATAAACTACAAGGCCCTGCATAATCTGGTCTCCTGCCTTCTCTCCAGACATACTTTATGCAATAGTCTCTCCTGATCTCCTTACTCCAGACATATTGATGTTCAGTTTCTAGGCACCTTCAGAACCTTAACCTGTGCTGTACCCCTCCCCCTTCGGCCCCATACTTCCAAGTTTGAGTTGGTTGTCATTATCTCCAGAGATGGACTCCTGGACCTTCTCAACTGAGCCAAATCTTTTAATTAAAAGATCTTTCTCACAAAATTTTGTATCTCCCTGTATAGCAAATTTTCTGTTGTTTTTATTTTAGTTTGTAAGAGTACATGGCTAACGTCTCTGTTGTCCAGTAGACCAGATGCCCTTTGAGGTCAGGGGCAATTCTCCCTCCTTATTATTTCCCCCTGCACACACGCCAAGGCATGACAGACAGTATATTCCCATCTATGCTGGGTGATGAAAGTCTTTTAAATAACTGATAGTCCCTCTGGTAGGAAATAAATGTTCAAGCCTAGATGTTTCACTTAACCTTCCATATAGTTTCTGATTATGCAAATAAGATTGTTTTTAAAGCTATAAATCTGTCATATTGCTTGAATGCCTAAATGGACTTGTGGTCAGTAGACATTTAATGGAACACACATCTGAAATAATCAACTGCAGCCATGAACTTCATTTATTTACAAGAAAAAAAATGAAAGATGGCCTTATTTTTATTCAACACCCTATTATAATTGAAGCAAAGAATGTAGCAATTCTGGTCTGGTTGAATTATTGATAAAAATTATGTATAGCTAGAGAGCAGAGGTTAGAAATATATGACCATGTCCTTTGTCTTTGCTTATTTATTTTGCTTAAGAACAATACCTCATATCAGTATAATTTCCTTAAATTATAAAATCACTTTCATTCCATTTGATCCTCCTAATACCCCTGGTGGAGTTAGGATGAAATACATATCTTCATTGTGCAAACAAAATAAATATGGCACAGAAAAGTTAAGTGATTTAAATAGTTCAAAAATCTAAGTAACTAGTAGAGCCAAGATGTAACCCCAGCTTCCTTGACCCCCACCTTGGACTATAGGATTACTTGGCAATGGGATTACAAATACTTGCAGATATTTGTGATAGGAGAAATTTGTGGTTGGCAGAATAAAGATAGAAAAAGGAAGCTGAAATGAAGTCAGAAAAACCCTGATCTTTACATTAATTTGCATTCACTAAAACAAAGCCACAGAAACAATGTATTTAGTGAAGTGAAATTGTCATATTCCAGTGCAAGTAATGTTAATCCCATAATTAATTTCCATTTAGTATGCATTCATTATGTATTAGCTTAGCTAATAGTATTGTTAGTATTAGAATTATTTATCAAAACTTAATTCCAAGAAACATTTCAAGATTACTTCTGCTGATGTTCCAATCTTTTTCTTAAATAATAACTTTGCATAGAACATTTGAGAGAAGAATGAGAAAAAATAATAACAAAAGCATATTTTAATAGTTCTCTTCATCTAAGCAAATTGGCCAAGTCCTATTGCTTCAGAGAAAAGAAAAGATGCTGGGGTTGTCCTCTCTTAAGGGAGAAGCAGTTGGGTGAGATAGTAAACACAATTTGAGGATAGTTTGTGATATACACAAACAATGTGAATTTCAGCGTGGGGAAAAATTAACCAGGAGTGAATTAACATGGTAGAATTTCGGTATGGGCCCCTTCATACCGGGAACTGGCTGAACATACTGTTTTAATTTTCCCAGGAAGAACATGGCCTACTAGAATAGAGAGCACGTTTTAAGTCACAACAACCTGAATTTGGTGCCTGGTGCTGCATTTATGACTATGTTTAGGCAAACCACTGAGGTGTCAGACTTGGGAAGCTCATCTGTAAAGGGAACGACCAGGGGCCAAGTACAGAATGCATGCAAGGAGCTGAGCACAGGGTGTGGGTGAGCATGGAGCCTGGGTGAGCACGGAGCCTGTGTGAGCATGGTGCCTGGATGAGGACGGAGCCTGTGTGAGCACGGAGCCTGGGTAAGCACAATGCCCAGGTGAGCACAGAGCCTGGGTGAGCACAGAGCATGGGTGAGCACAGAGCATGGGTGAGCACAGAGCATGGGTGAGCACAGTGCATGGGTGAGCACAGAGCATGGGTGACCACGATGCCCAGGTGAGCACAGTGCCTAGGTTAGCACAGTGCCTGGGTGAGCACAGTTCCCCGGGTGAGCATGGTGCCAGGGTGAGCACAGAGCCTGGGTGAGCACGGTCCATGGGTGAGCACAAAGCCTGGGTGAGCACAAAGCCTGGGTGAGCACGGTGCCTGGGTGAGCACAGAGCCTGGGTGAGCACGGTGCCTGGGTGAGCAGGGTAAATGGGTGAGCCCAGAGCCTGGTGCCTGGGTGAGCACAGTGCCGGGGTGAGCATGGAGCCTGGGTGAGCACAGAGCCTGGTGCCTGGGTGAGAATGGTGCCTGGGTGAGCAGGGTGTGTGGGTGAGCCCAGAGCCTGGTGCCTGGGTGAGCACAGTGTCAGGGTGAGCACAGAGCCTGGGTGAGCACAGAACCTGATGCCTGGGTGAGCATACTGCCAGGGTATAGCATGGAGCCTGGGTGAGCACAGAGCCTGGTGCCTGGGTAAGCATGGAGCCTGGTGCCTGGGTGAGCACAGTGCCTGGGTGAGCATGGTGCCTGGTGCCTGGGTGAGCACAGAGCTTGGTGCCTGGGTGAACACACTGCTGGGGTGAGCACGGAGCCTGGGTGAGCACAGAGCCTGGTGCCTGGGTGAGCACAGTGCCGGGGTGAGCACGGAGCCTGGGTGAGCACAGAGATCGGACGAGCGTGGTGGAGGGACAGAGGGTCCGAGGCTGGGTAGGGCTCGGGGGGCGCCGGGTGG
>CAUYPK010093948.1:0-20260 GCA_963574355.1 Loris lydekkerianus
AGAGAGAGAGAGAGAGAGAGAGAAAGAGAGAAAGAGAGAAAGAGAGAAAGAGAGAAAGAGAGAAAGAAAGAAAGAAAGAAAGAAAGAAAGAAAGAAAGAAAGAAAGAAAGAAAGAAAGAAAGAAAGAAAGAAAGAAAGAAAATTGAGACCCAGAAAGAGACTGCACATGCATGGCTCAAGGCCACACTTGTAGTTATTCATAGAGTAACTAGGACCCAGGTCTCCTGGCTTCTGGCCCACGTCCCACCACCAAGACCCCTCTGTGAAAGAATGCCTCATCCCTTCTCTCCCCCTAGGACAGAGTCTGTAGCTGAGAAGATGCTGACCAATTGGTTTGCCTTCCTCCTGCATAAGTTCTTGAAGGTGAGAAGGGGCATGAGCTGGAGACTCAGAGCAGGGTAGTGGCCGCTCCTCTGATCCTCGTCACCAGGGCGCATGGGGATTCCAGCTCTCAGGAGCAGGAGCCTACCTGGTGGGTGCCCCAAAGCAAAGCGAGCGCAAGAAGCCTCTCTCCCCACTAGCCCACTCTGAGAGAGGAGGGGAGAATGAGCAAACCCAAGGAGGCCAGCGCCCACACTTCCCTGCCCACGTGTGCCCACAGGAGTGCGCCGGGGAGCCTCTCTTCATGCTGTACTGTGCCATCAAACAGCAGATGGAGAAGGGCCCCATTGACGCCATCACAGGCGAGGCCCGCTACTCCCTGAGCGAGGACAAGCTCATCCGGCAGCAGATCGAGTACAAGACCCTGGTGAGGAGGCCAGAAGCTCAGGGATACCTCCAACATCCTCTGCTTCTGAGGCGTAGCCTGCCCTGACCTCAAAGGCAGTTGTGGGGACCAGTAAAGAGGCTGAGGAATGGTCTGGGGCAAGCCCAAAGGGCAGACCGGGCAGACCAAGGGCGAGGCAGGCAAACCTAGCTGCTTCAACCCTATCTCATTTGGTGGACCCTGAGAGCTCTCGGTGCCTCAGTTTACCCTAGACAACATTAGAGGAGATTAATTAATACATCATTAGGTATGGGATAATTAGCATTGTGGGAAAGATGTGAGTATGTGGACTCTTGATGCAGAGGCTTTGGGAAGATATGACACTAGCGCTTGCTTGATATATTTAGAACCCTCTCTAGGCCCCTGGGGTGCCTCAGGTCTTCCCTAGGCCATCCAGGAGCTAGAAAGTAGAGTCCTCATTCTTTGAGGGAGAAGGGGTGGACACAGCACTCAGGCTCTCATTGGGAAGACTGCAGGGAAGTGAGGGAAACTGAGGCACAGACCAGTGAAGCATCTCTATTTCTCCTATAAGGGCAAAGGCCTTGACCCTCTTTCTCAAACTGCTCCTTCAACTCTTGTCATGTTCACCGTAGATCCTGAACTGTGTCAACCCCGACAATGAGAATAGTCCGGAGATCCCAGTGAAGGTGTTGAACTGTGACACCATCACACAGGTCAAGGAGAAGATTCTCGATGCCGTGTATAAGAACGTGCCCTATTCCCAGCGGCCGAGGGCAGTCGACATGGACTTGGGTAGGAAGCCTGGTCTTAGAGTATGAGGGCAAGGGGTAGACAGGCCGCATCCTGGACAGCATTCAGCTCATGGGAGGGGTGGGAGGAGGGGACTCTACCCTGCACAGGGCCCTCCTGGGGGCATGACTGAGCCCTGGCCAGGCAAGGGCCGCGTGAAATGCTTCTCCCTTTGGGCACTGCCTGCCCAGGTGTGACAGACCCTGGGGGTCCCACGTGTCTCCCCACTTGGCCCACTGCCTGGACCCCATGGAGTCCTAGTGCTCTCTAAGCTCTATTATGGCATCAGCTTGAGGGGCTGACAGAGCCAGTTCCCTAGAGGAAGCAAGACTTGGCTTCCTCTGGCTCACAGCCTCCACTCCCCTCACACTGCCACCTGCCCACCCCCCTCCACTCAGAGTGGCGCCAGGGCCGGATAGCCCGGGTCGTGCTGCAAGATGAGGACATCACCACCAAGATCGAGGGCGACTGGAAGAGGCTCAACACACTGATGCATTATCAGGTGAGGGCAGGGCCTCCCTGCCTGACCTCCTGAGCGCTCCCTTCCCAGGAGGCCTCCTCTAAGGCCTGGAAAGTCTTCCGAATGGGAGTTTCTTCTTTCCCCTTCCACCTCCTCCCTAAGCCTAAAAGCAGCGGTTCTCGGGCCTGAATGCCCATTAGGATTACTGGGGGGATGTGTCAAAAATGACAAGTGCCCAGAGTGCACCCACGGAAATGGACTGAAGGTCTGGGGTAGGGCCTGGGCATATCTACCTTGTGTGTCTCCACATCTGCAGAAAAAACTGCACATGGCAAAGTCCTCCACAGGGGTACCTACTGCTTTCCCTGTTCAGCATCTTACAAACACAGCTCACACTTCTGACTTGCCATGTGGGGGGAATTGGTTAGACTTGTCTTTGGGTCTTATATTCTGCCACTTGGTAGCTAATGTCCTTGGGGAAATTACTCAAGCTGTCCTTCTTCCTTCTCACCTATAACATGGGGCACATAGTGAACCCTGCCCCATACAGTTCTGTGGAATTGATTGAATATAGCTGGGGGAGTGCTTAACACACTGGCAGTCATATTGAATGAGCAGTCAAAAAAAAAATAAAAAGCCCAGCAAAAGAACAGTCGATCAAGGAGGTATCCGCTCTCACCTCCCATGGTAACCACTCGCAGCTGGGGGTCTCTGTAAGATTAAGCACAGGTAGACAGGTTGGGATTCAGGAAAAATACTGAAATAGAAACTGGAAATGAGAGACACCAAGGGAAATTAAACCAACCAGAGGAAGCGCCTCAGGCTGCAAGACCCATGGGATTGTCTGATTAATAATAACCTCCCCTGTCCCTGCCTCAGAAAGGGGAGTGTGCAGGGGGGCTGGCAGGCTGGGCTGTCAAGCAGCAAGCTACCAACTACCAGGCCACTATGAGCCTCCAGGGGCCCAGAGGAAGCTGCGGACACTGGGGATCTCTGAAATGCTCTTCTCCTGGCTCCAGTGCCCTTGCTGGTCTGCATCCCCCACACTGACACCCTGCCTGGACCCTGCCCCAAATGAGTGAGTGTGGGGTAGTGGGAAGAGGAAAGGCTTTGGAAGCTGTATTTAAATCTGTAGTTCCCCACTCGCTGGTAATGTGGCTTTAATCTCTTTGAGCTTTGGACTCCTCATCTGTAAAATGGACATAAGGACCCTGACTTGAAAGGGTGTGAGGTACCCAGGATGTGTACTTATACACAAGGTAGCTGTGCTCACTCCCTGATAATTCTGTACACACTACACACACACACAAATACTTCACAGAGTGCTTAATGCATCCAGCAGAACGATTTTAATAAACCAATTACAGCTGTATATGGAAGAACAGCATTATGCTCCCAAATTGTAAGTTTCAAAAGGACAGGAGCAGGGCCTTTCTCCTCTGTCTGCCTCTGCTGCTCTAATGCTTATAGCTAAACTAGATGTCCTATGGCTCCCAGTCAGAAGAATGGAATATTCTGTTCTTATGGTGCTCATCACACAAAGCACTTTCAATTCCCTGATGTCATTTATCATTCATGTATGCACACATTCCTCAAATATTTACTGAGCTTTTACTGAGTGCAAGGCACTTCCCACACTTAGTCCTGAGTGACAGAGGACAGCAGGGAGTATTCTTCCCTTTGGGAGATGGTGATGATGATGGTGTTCATAATAGTAACACTCATATCAACACTTACTGAGTGCTCACTGAGCACCAGGCACGGCTCTCAGCCGTTATGTGTTTTAACTCCTCTATTCCTCATGGCAATATTATCCCCATTGACAACTGAGGCACAGAGAGGTGAAGTCATGTAGCTAGTAAGTGGCAGAGCCAAGGTCAGACCCAGCCAGGTACTTTGACCATAGACTTACACTACCTGTTGGTTAAGAGAGAGAAAAACCATGGACAAAAGAGGTTTAATCACTAGACCCAGAATTGAGTTGAACTGTGATTGTATGAGTAACCTTGTGAATCTTCCTGGAGATGATAAGAAACCATAAATGATAACGTAATCTCTTCTCCCTGAGAGTCTAAACCCCTGCCCCTGCCAAGCTTTCAGAGTATCATTTCTGGGCTGTCAGTTGTAAGAATTCCTGAAAGACAGAGGTAGAGAGACCCCCCCCTTTCCCCAGTCTCAGTGCCAGTGGTGCCAACTGCCGACAAGTCCAGGAAGCTGCTCCCTCCAGCTGGGAAGTGATGGAATTTTTAGCATCTTCCAGGCACCCAAGCTTTGTAGCATCAAGACAAAGCCTTGCCCTCTTGTTACCCTCCCTAGAGTCAAAGGTCCTTGGAGCCCCTACAGAAGAAAATCTGCATATTCTTAATTAACAAAGAGATGTTAAAAAACTTCCCGGACTCCTGCAGATTTATAGGGAGGGTAAAATTAAACATCACCACTAAAACCTGCTATCAGGGAATCTCGTTAGCACTAATGTTCATTTATAGTTTGACTTCCCAACATTTAATTCTTTTTTTGTGGGAGAGAAGGACTGACAATTTAAGACCCAGAAAGATGGTTTTATGACTGGTGCAACTATAAATCAAACTTATAAAGTTCATAAAAATTGTTAAAATAAAAAATGGTTTAATAGGAATGTTTTATGGCCCATAACATTATTATAGCTGTTTTATTCCCTGTGCGTTAAGGGTTTAATTGGATCGCCGCAATTCTAGGGATTCTCTGTTTTTATTGGATGGAAGGTAATCTTAAATCAAAATGGCCCAAAATGTCTTCAATATGGCTCCCCATTTATCAGCCCTCTCCCTACAGGCCAGGTGCTGAGTCTGGGCAGCCTTACAGAGGGTGGGACCAGGTACTACCTTTCTCTCTGATTCCCCAGTGGTAGTTGCCCCTTTGGTGAAACTCTTCAAAGTAGCTCAGGCATTTCAGGACCCAGGTCAGAAGGAAATCAGAGCCAAAAGGATAAATGGGCTTCAGACCAGTGTGACCTAAATTAAAATCCCAAATTAAGATAAATAGTGAGAACAGGTGCTCTAGAGCCTAACAGACCTGGCTACAAATATCGGCTCTACCATTGTACTAATGATGTGAACTTGAAGATATCACTTAGCCTGACTCTGCTTTTATGTTTTCATCTGTAAAATGGGAATAATTGTATGTAACTCACACGGTTGATGGGAAGCCTCATCTAGTCCAGTGCCATCAGGCAAACATGTAATGCAAGTCACATGTGTAATTTCAACATTTTTACTAGCTATTAAAAAGTAAAAATAAGCAGATTAATATTAACAATATATTTTATATAATCCAATCAATCTAAAATAATTACCGTTTCAATATGTAATCAATACAAAAATTACTAAGATAGTTTATAGTCTTTTATTTAGACTAAGTCATTAAAATCAAGTGTATATTATACATTTACAGTACAATTCAACTCAGACACTTAGCATTCATTTCAGCCCGGACTGGCTACATTTTGAGTGCTCAATAGCCACATGTAGCAAGTAGCTGCCATATTGGGCAGTGCAGCTCTAGCCCAGTAAAAGTTCAAAAAAACATAGTAATTGTTATTCCTAGTGTTGTTGAACTGCTTGCTCCCTACCTCACACCTAGTTTATAACCCTCTAGATGTACATGACTATTCAACTTCCCCAGCCACCTGCATTCACCCATACTGTACCTTTTATTCCTTTCTCAGGTGTCAGACAGGTCAGTGGTGGCGTTGGTCCCCAAACAGACATCTTCCTACAACATCCCTGCCTCTGCCAGCATCTCCCGGACGTCCATCAGCAGATACGGTGAGGACCAGCAAGGGAGTCAGAGAGGCTCGGGGTGGGGCCTCCTGGAGCCTGTTCACCACTGCTCTAACAGCAGGGGGCGCTTGCGTGGGGTGGGCGGTGGGTACGGCCTGGCCGCTCTTGCTCATTTGTTTCTCTTCCTCCCTGGTCCAGTCATTCCCAGAACAGACTGTCCCCGCAGCTGTAGGAGCAGGTGGCACCAGGGGCCCTCTTTTGATATCCAAGGCCTAAAAGGAGTCAAGAGTGGCCCAGACCAGGAAGGCACCTGGATGGGGGTATATATACCCCAGTTCCCGTTTATGCCTGTTGTCCTGATGAATTATTAATGGTGCCCTCCTTTACTCTCAGATATGTCCCAGTTAGACAATAAATCAGCCACCCTCAGCCTGTCCTTCTACCTACCTCTGTGGGCATTGAGATGACACCACATCCCTCTCTCTGATTCGGTCTCCTCTGGTTTCTTGTATGCGCTCAGGTTTCCCAGCTAAAGGGCAGGACTGAACCCAGCAGCCCCATAAAAGGCTCCAGAAATCCTGCATCCTAGGCCCCAAGAGAGAAGGGCCAACAGGGACATTACAACTTGTTGCACTTTAATATCCAGATTTTTATTAAAGCACCGATGACAGTGTCCTATTGGCATTTTACTTATTAACTATTCATTGCTGGGAGCATCAGAAAAGAGGGCACTCCCAAATTCCCTAGGGTCTCTCTAGCTCAGAGAATTTCTAAAAAAATTTTTTTTAAAGACTTCATACTCCTCTATGCTCATGTCAGCCCAGGATCCCTCAAATAATCCACCAATTATGAGGTCCCATGGGTTCCCTTTCACCTGAAATGAGGTTATTCTGAGTGCATGCAGCAGGCACACAGGGACGCTGGGGGGACCTGCAGGCCAGTCACTCACAGGCGTCCACCGCCCCTTCCCTAGACTCCTCCTTCAGGTACACGGGCAGCCCCGACAGCCTGCGCTCCCGGGCCCCCATGATCACCCCAGACCTCGAGAGCGGGGTTAAGGTGTGGCATCTGGTGAAGAACCATGACCATGGTGACCAGAAGGAGGGTGACCGGGGCAGCAAGATGGTGTCTGAGATCTATCTGACCCGACTTCTGGCCACCAAGGTAAGTCCTGCTCTGCCCGGGCCGGGGAATGCTCCTCCCTGGAGAGTATGGTGATGTCCACGTCAACTCAGAAAGAACATCTGGAGTGTGTCCTCCAAGGGAACCCATTCACACTAGCCATAGTCCAGGTACCTGGGCAAGGCTTTCAGGGGTCAGACCTGCTGCTCTGCACACTTTGGCAAAAATGGCAGTCTTTAACTTCTGCCTGCTGCTTGATAGCACCTCTATGCTTTATGGGAGCAGCTCTCTTCCCTCTGGGTCCCCTGCACCCTTAGGAAGATATCAGAGTTTCTTGTGGGCGTTAGCTGGGCAGATATGCTGGCCTCCACCATCGTTGCATTTTCTACCTGCCTTGGCCACAAACAAAAGGCAAGAAGAGGGGCTAGTCCTGCCAGCAATCCAAGGGAAGGCTCCCTCTTCCCCATCCCATCTCATCCAACCAACCCCAAATGGTGGAAGTGAGGCAACATCCTCTAGCCTTCCTAACAGAGAACAGAATATGCCCATGAGTGTGGCAATCATACAGCCCACATTTTCCAGGCCAAGCTAGAATTCACATCTCTCTCCCACTAACCCTACGACAATGCTGCTGGACCCCTATTACAGTGGCATCCAACTTAAAACTCTCAGACGTTCTCCCAGAAGTGGAGCAACAAGTCTTCATTTCATCTTTACCTAATGTGCTCAGCATACTGGTAACACACCAACTAAGAGATGCTGGAAGAAGCCAGAGGTTTAATTGACTCTTAGAGGTGTAACATGAGCCTGTGAAATGAGGGACCCTTGTGCCATCTCCAAAGATCCTCCAAGGCCCTGTTGATCAGGGCTCTGTCTGGGGAATTCTTCTAGACCAGTGGTTCTCAACCTTCCTAATGCCGCAGCCCTTTAATACAGTTCCTGTGGGTCACGACCCCCAGGTTGAGAACCACTGTTCTAGACCCTGCACCTGCAGCCCACTTTCTAGAACTCCAGACAACACTTGTCCCAGGCCACTGATATCTTAAGGCTCTTCACACCTCCCCATCAGACCCTCCCTGGTCCTGCCATGCTCCTGCACCCAGTCTTCCAGCTCATTCCTCGGACACCTTCTCCAGACTGGACTACAAGCCTGTGCATTCTTATTCCCTCATGGAAGCCTGCACTCAAAGCCCTTCCTATCTTCCTGTCTAAGGCCCTGAGTCCACATCCAGCTGGTGTGGACACAAGCGTGAATGTGGCCGGTGGCTGCAGCATGGAGAAGAGCCTCTTCCCCAGGACCCCCCATCCATTCAGTTTCTCCCGTCTCCCAGCAGTACTCTTCCCCACCCTCGCCACTTTGCCTGCCCAGCCTTGTGGCCCAGGCAGATTTCCAAGGCAGGATGGGCCCAAGGCACCATCTGGGATGCCCAACCTCTGTCTCATCCCCCCCCTTCCCCAGGGCACCCTGCAGAAGTTCGTGGATGACTTGTTTGAGACCTTGTTTAGCACTGTGCACCGGGGCAGCGCTCTCCCCCTGGCCATTAAGTACATGTTTGATTTCCTGGATGAGCAGGCGGACAGACACAGCATCCATGACACAGATGTGCGGCATACCTGGAAAAGCAACTGGTAAACCTCAGGGGAGCCCAGCAGGAGATTGTACCTGAGAGGCCTGGAGCTGTGAAGGGTGGGGACCTGCGGCAACCCTGGGAGATGGGAGGGCAGCCTGTTTTCAGCTGGGCTTGGTGATCCCGTGCTCCTAGACCAAATGGCGCACATATGCTGTTCAGAGCCCACGTGGGCCCCCTGCTGTCTGTGCCAAGTGAGGCCCGCCTGACATGGGTGCATGCTTGAGCTCTGCCCATTCAGATTATGATCCTTCCCTAGGAAGAACCTCCTCCCTTGAACCTGAGACCTCTATTTCTCAGGAGAAGAAAGCTGAGGGAGCCTATGCAAAGAGCTGCCTTTGAAACCTGCAGTGGAGCTTCACAGCCAGGCATTGTGGGGCATTCTGAGTGGGACAGAACCCAAGTCACTTCCTGAGTTCTGGGGAATTCCTGAGGAAGCCCTGTATTAAACTTACACCCCTGGCAAGGCTGCCCAGCCCTCGACCAGGAGCTCACACCTGCTGCAGACTTAAGCCCAGTGACAAGGAGGGTTTTATTGCAAATTTGATCTCTTAAGGCCAAGTGATTACTCCAGCACTATGGCTTTCAGGAAACAGCAGACAAATGTCCTGCAGGCATGACTTTCTCTTCTAAAGTCACCTCTGCATTCCGACCAGTAGTGGGAGAAGTTCCCTCAGGCCCTTGGCATGAAACTTTTCCCTCCTGGGTTTTGAACCTGGACCACAGACCAAACTAAAGATTGGCTTCCAGGTCCAACGGGGCCTGGCCAAGAGCCGAAGTCAAAAGGCTTCCTTTGGGAAAGAACTCAGAGAAGGGAGAGGGGAGGTCCAGGCATTTGGGTTGGGCAAGCAGCCCACACAGCTGTCTGGAGTCAGCAGTCTCTTCAGAAAACAGAGCCGGCACAGATGGGCCCAGGCTGTTATTTGGGAATCAAAAGTCCTAGCAACCAACAAAACACTTTGGAAAAGGCCAACCCCAACCCCATCTATTTCTCAGTGCGGTGGTCACTGAGCCCTCCTGAGTCTGCAGCTTCGATCAGACGAGCGAGGTGGAGAGACTGGGGTGGCCTCGGGATGGAGAGCCCATGGTGCACGTTGCCAAGGCTGGACTTCCATCTGCCTTCCTGGGGCAGGGCTGTGGCTGTCTCCTTTACTGTGGAGGGTCCCCAGCCCAGCCCTGGGAGTGAGTAATTTCAGGGAAATCAAGAGAAAGTACTGAGTTCTTCCCATCTCTATGCTTTCTTTGTGCTGGCCAGATCCAAGTAATGTTACAGAAATGCACTTCTCTGGCATTGTGGTGGGGACAGAGTTTCCTTAGCCAGACCTCAAAGAGCAAATGTCCAAGGAAAGATTATTAGAAGCTCCCCAAAGCTGCCAGAGGAAGAGGAGGGTGGAAGAGAGAAGTCAGCTCCCAGCTGAGGCAGCTCCTCTCAGCTTACAGGAAAGTGAGTGATCTTCAGAAGACAGGCAGGAACTGCAGTGGAAGGGCTCCAAGGTGGGCCAAGCTGATGTTTCCCAAGACCTGGTGCTACTGAGACATTTGGGATACTTTGGGGTCCATGAGAGCCAAGAGCAGATGAAGAAGGGGAGAGGAGGGATGAGCTGGGACAGGGAAACATCATTTCAGGCTAGAAGGACAAGCCGGTGGAGAGTGCTCACTCTACTGAGGAGTCGAAAGAGTTAAGAACGGGAAGGCAGCAGCAGGGAGAGAAGGCAGAGCTGGAAAAGGAAGGAAGAACAGCAGCTGTTCTGGTTTTGCTGGAGAGTGAATGGGTTTATTCGCCTTATGGTCTAAGAAGCAGAAAAAAATCTTTCTCCTCTGGCGATAAATTCCCGACTTGCAGAAGGAAGTCTCCTAACTACTGACCAGTTCCTCTTCGGGTGGGAAAAACTCTACAGCCAGTCATTCCCAGGATACCAACAATGGCCTCCTCTTCTCCCTCTGCCCCTGCCCAGATACAAGAATGTCCTGGGGAGAGGCCTGAAAGAACTTGCCCCGGGGAAGCCCATTCCTCTGCCCTGCCAGGCTGGGCCAGTGCTGGGAAGTTGCTCCTGCAGCAGGGCTGGGCGGGGAGCACAGGTGGTGCCCTTTGTGCCCGGTCTGAGGCAGTGCCTGGGGCTGCCGGCTGCGTCCTTCTGGACAATGGCCACGGGCACTATGAAGGGACTAGGAGTCTGGTGGCTTTGTGTGAAGTCCTGAGAAACTCTGCTGTCCTCTGTACTTGGGCTTCCCTGGGGGTGTGGAGGCCTTTAGAACAAATGACCAGGAGGGAACAGAATGCACCCACGCCCACCACTCACTCGCTCATTAGAGAACAGGGTCGGTGCCCCATTAGCGGACAACATGCTTCTCCTTTTCTCTCAGGTCAGGAACAGCTTAGGTTAAGTTAGCTGGACTCCTTTTCTACAGTTTTATTCCCTTGCTCCTTGGGGTAGACATTTTGATTTTCTGGAGGCGAGGGGAGGAACCTCAGCGTTCTGTGTAAGGGACATGAGTGACCCACATGATCCAGACCACTCTGTCTTTCCCCACAGCCTCCCTCTACGCTTCTGGGTGAACGTGATCAAGAACCCCCAGTTTGTATTTGATATCCATAAGGGCAGCATCACAGACGCCTGCCTCTCGGTGGTGGCCCAGACCTTCATGGACTCTTGCTCAACATCAGAGCACCGGCTGGGCAAGGACTCTCCCTCCAACAAGCTGCTGTATGCCAAGGACATCCCCAGCTACAAGAGCTGGGTAGAGAGGTCAGTAGCACCCTGAGGACAGGCCGGTGCTCCTGTCCCCCTGCCCATCTTCTACTCTGAGGCGTCCCTGACTGAGGACTCAGACAGTATTTAATCCTAGTCTCAGGCTCCCCTCCTCCTTCCTCATCCACACTCCCTGTTGTGAGGACAAAGGGTGGCTTTGTGCTCTGGGAAGTCAGACGATTATCATGTTAAGCACGGAGCACTGTGATAAACATTTTTGTATGTATCAGCCGGGTGTGGTAACTCACATCCATAATTCTAGCACTCTAGGAGGCTGAGGTGGGAGGATCTCTTTAGGCCAGGAGTTTGAGACCAGCTTGAGCAACATAGACCATCTCTACAAAAAAAAAAAAAAAAAAAAAAAAAAGGAGAAGAAAAAGATCAGCTGGGCATGGTGGCATGCACCTGTTGTCCCAGCTACCCAGGAGGCTGCTACAGGAGGATTCCTAAACCAAGGAGTGTAAGGTTGAAGTGAGCTATGAGGATGCCACTACACTCTTGCCAGTGTGATAGAGCAAGGTTATAATCCACATTTTACTGATGAGGAAACTGCAGCACAGAGAGGCTAAATAACTTACCTGGTAACACACACCAAGCAGGTAGCAGAGCTGGGATTTGAACACAAGGATTTTAGTCAGAGTCTGGGCTTGTAACCACCCTGCTGGGTGCAGCAGTCAGGAGCTCTCAGCTGGAGGGAATCTCCCAAAGAAACTGTGGACTTAGTTCTGAACCTCTGCTTGAAGCAAGGGGCCAGAGGAAGCCACATCAGAAGAGAACAAGGGAGGGAAACACTGGGGACACCCAGTGCTCTCAAGGGCCATGGGGCCATGGTAGGTAGAGGCAAACCCGAGTCCCCCATCAAGGTACCTGTCCTGTCCACCATGGCAGATACTACGCAGACATCGCCAAGCTTCCAGCCATCAGTGACCAGGACATGAACGCCTACCTCGCCGAGCAGTCCCGCCTGCACGCCGTGGAATTCAACATGCTGAGTGCTCTCAATGAGATCTATTCCTATGTCAGCAAGTACAGCGAGGAGGTAAGACATGGCCCTAGAAGGAACAGAAACCAGCATGCCTAGAGCATCTCAGCTAACCAGGGAGCCTGACTCAGTCCTTAAATATTAATAACAATAGACAGCAATTTAGAAAACATAACTGTGGAGTCAAAAGCCCTGTGAGCTCAAGAATCATTAGCATTCCTTTATAAGACAACCCAACCTCTTCTGATTCACTGAACCCTTTCTTAGACATCTCATTGTCTCTCAGTCAGTGTGCATCCAATAAATAACACTTTTAATAATTTAATTGTTTTTCAGTTCAAAGCGTTGTACAATTAATTTCATTTTTTCTTAAACAATGCATCAAACTATTCTTTGCCCTTGGGCAGAGCCTGTCAGTTACATTTCAGATGAACAGGTAGACTTAACACAAATAGAGATTGAATAGGACACCTTTGGAAAATTCACAAGTCATGCATTAACATGGAACCTGACAGTGGTAACAGTAGTAGGGATAGTTACCACTTGCACAGCACTTCCTATATGCCAGATCCTATTTTAAACACTTAAGATATATACCAATACATCTATATATGTGTGTATGTTTATTTAATTAATTGTTTCAATTATTTAAGGTTATGTTCATTAAGACTGAATGGAAAGGTAGACAGAAGGGTGCTTGGGGAAGGACTGCAGAAAAAATGTCTTCTCTCCTGAGTCCTGAAGTCTGCCCTACCTCTGTTTTTGTTCCTCAGCTCATCGGGGCCCTAGAGCAGGACGAACAGGCCCGGAGACAGCGGCTGGCTTATAAAGTGGAGCAGCTAATTAACGCCATGTCCATTGAAAGCTGAGAGCAGCCTCCAGTTCCTGGGTGGAGGGACCCATCAAAGCAGTCACATGGGGAGTCTCAGAAGGAAGGACAAGTGAAGGGGATGAGGCCCCAGAGCTTGCTGCCCCCTGAGATCCCCACCATGGGGAGAGGGGAGGGCCCCTCTCTCCTCCACAGCCAAGTTTCATCACAGCCAGCTCCTGCTGGGGGAGCCAGTGGGCGTCACCCATCCACAGCCAGAGCAAGCGAGTGAGGAGCCGGGCCAGGATGAGGTGGTTCTTCAGGCTAAGAGGCAGGAGCCTCAGGGTTCTGCCTCTGTGACTGCTGCTTTGCATGAAACTCATTTGATGTATATTAGGGAAATAATGAGAACTTTATTTAATTTTTTTTTAAGAAAAAGGAAAGAAAAAACAAATAAAACACAACAAAAAGCTGCCCTGTTAATCCTGCTCAACTTTTGTATAATTCTAATTTCTGTCTCCCTGACCTCTTTCCCCACCCCCCATTCCTCCTTCCTCATGTAACTCCCGTTCCCAAATGCCAGAAAAAGCCTACAAAGAGATGCTGAGAGAAACTGGAGGGAAAGTGTCTGTCTCCTTTTCCTTGAAATTAAAAGAGAGAGAGGGAGAACCAAGACGAGAAGAAGAATGAGCACAAGTTCACGCCAAATGCTTCGCAAAAATAGTGGCCTGTGAAACTGGGACCCCGACAGCCAGCAGAGCACAGAACTCCGGAACTCTGCCCAGATTGCAAAGCCACTGAGTCGCTCCACCTGGCTGACTGGAAACTGAGCTCTCCGTACCACACACCTGTATATTTTCCTATCTTGAGAGGAGATTCGTACCTACAGAGTGCTGATGCTTTCTGCTGCTGTTTTGTTTATTTTATTTAATCCCAAACCTCAGCAAAGGTCTTGGTACTTTTCCTTTTGGTTTCCCTAAAGTTGCTTTCAGAATTGGGTGAGGTGTGCCTCTCCCAAACCAGATTCCTGGCCTCCCTGAGGACACTGGGAGGCTCTACCCTTCACCAGTCCCTGTTATAAACCAGGCCTCCTGGAGAAATGGTCCAGAGGTGTGTGGCCAGGCCTCCAGGGGGTTCCGTTTGGGAGTTGATTTGGGAACAGGGGTGTTTGGCTTTGCATTCCAATGCAATCTTCCAGTGGTTCCTGGCAATTACAAAGAAAACAAAAATCAAACAGTTTACAGAAAGCAATACTTGAAGACTGTAGGTTAAAGAAGCTGCAGTATTTATTGTGCTTTCTTTCTTTCATTCTCTCCTGCCTGGAGAGAGGAGACAACCTTCTCTCATGCATGGATGCTCCCGACCCTCTGGGCCTGCAGCACTTCCTCAGTGGAAATGACCATGGCGTGCCTCCGCTACCTCCTTTTGCCTCTCTGCCTCTCATGGACTTGTAGGTATAAACAAGAAGATGGTTTCCTGCTGCACCCCTTTCCTGCTCTCTCTGACTCTTAATGACACCCAAAACCATGGATGGTCAACTCTCTTGAGTGTGGTTCCCAAACAAAAGACCAAAGCCCCATGCCTATGGGACCAGGGGCCCCACAGAAACCAGTGGGAGTCATCCAGAGGGAAAGCGCTGTGTCGGCGTCAGGACCTTGGTGACCAGATCTTGCTGATGGTGACGGCCATCAGAATGTCCAGGCCTCCCACACTGGCATGGATGCCACCTTCATCTTCTCTGCAAGCAGCATTGGAGTTGGGGGTAAGAGACAAGCTAAAGGCAAAGGGGTTGGAGTGGGGGAGGCAGGAGAAGAGGTACTTCCCCTTTCCACTTTTCAAGGGGTTAGGAATCCTAGGCCAAGAAAGACTGGCACAGGGTCATTTCCTCTGTAGTTTAAACTCTGGGCCCTGGCTTCTCTGCACCCTGCTTTACCTCCAACTAATTCAAATTTCCAAAGGCTCTGCTGACCACATGCAATTCCCAGGAAAGGGCTAGGGGAGGGGAGCATGAGGCCTGGCTTCCATGCTTGGCATGTGGCTTTGGATCACTGTCTAACCGCACAGCAGACATCACCCACTCTCCTCAGCTCTAGTTTCTTGCCTGAATGCAGCTGACAAATGGGAATAGAAAAGCATTCAGCAAAATACTCAGGAAACTTGCTGTTTTCATTATAATTCACAACCAGCCTTGCCAAGGCCACTTTCTTCTGATAATCCACTTCTGTTAAAGTTTCTCCAGTCCTATTAATAGCCTGAAAGAAATACTAATGACTGGCCTTCCGCACTAAGCCAAAGTGTTTGCTCTTCAGCGCACCCAAAGCTTATCAGCGCAGAGCCCATAATTTATGGAGATGAAAGGAGAAGAGATAGGGGCGAGAAGAACGTGAGCAGGAGACTTTGTGCTACCATAAAAAATTCCAGCGCACCCCATCTCACTTCTGAGCTCTGTTTGAATGAAGGTTTTCTCATCACATGGCTGCCCAGACTGGCACCCAGGCTCAGCTCCACCTTCAAGTAAAGGGAGGCCAGACACGGCAGCTGCTCCTGCTCCAACCCTTAACCTCTGCAGCTTCCCACATGTCCAACAGCTTATGCTGGTGATGCTTTGCTGCCCCTGGGGCGCTTTCTGGAACCTCCTTGGAGAACAAGTAGAAGAATGGGGGAGCCAATTGAGGAATGAAGAGGAAAAAGGCAAAGCTGGCTGTGAGTGGTTTGGCCACATTTCTCAGGATTCCATGCGAGAGTTGGGGAACTTAGGCTGGCAAAGGAAGTGGCACAGGGGCATCCTTAAGGAAGGAATTAAGAAAAAGGAAAATACAGCTGGACTCAGGCCATGAGAGTGAAAGGTCGCAGAACTTGGCCCTCTTTCCAGCTTCTTACCTGTCCCTCTGCCACCCTCTTGGCTTTGGATCACCAAAAACCAATGAATCCACACCGTGTGGAATGGGAGAGAGAGGGAGTGTGTCTTCTCCCTGTCATCCAATTTGAGAATATTTTAACCTTGTGTAAGGAGGAAGGATTAAAGCCACAGCCCCTCCCCACAAGAAGCTATCATCTGGGGGGGAGAGGAGGCAGACAGGGAAGACCTTCTCCAGTGTCTCTCCTGCTTCTCTTTGTTTCATGAGTCTGCAGAAGTGACAGTGCTCTAGAAAAGGACAAGGTCCCCAGGAGGGCGCTTGGCAACACAGAGAATGCTAAGGGACAACATGGAAAGCACGTCCCTGCAGAAGTGGGGCCCCACTTCTGCCTTATGCCCTCAGCATGGAGTCAGGTGCCGCAGCGCCTCTCAAAACCGTTTCTGATCCACTGCTGGCAGACAGTTCCCTCCTCACAGAGTTTGGTTGTTGAAAGTGCGGATCAGCTATTCAGCTCACTGGAGGAGGGAAGGATTGCCTGCATGCACGCATTCACTCAGGATCACTTCTTAGGCAGCAGCTAACTGCCAGGCACTGCTCAAGGTATGAGAAAACAGAAATGACAGAGACCAGGAAGATCCTTCTAACTTCTTCCTATTTTTCAGGCTGCTCATTCCTGTCACCAACTTAGCAGCCTCAGTTCTCCTCCCCTATTGCCAGAGGACACGCGTTTCATAGGGCAAGGCGTCCAGCAAAGGAAGTGGACCAACCCAGCTGCCTTACCTTATCCTGGGACATTCCCCCAACAGAGAAAACCCCTTGGTTTCTACTGCCACCGTCTCTCCTGGGAGTACTTTGCCTGCTGCTTAAGCACCCAACCTTCCCTTAGTTCCACCAAATGAGTACAAGAAATAGCAGTAAGATCCCCAGCCCGGCTAAGTGAGAAGCAGAAACAATGGGTGTGCTGAACGAAGGAATGGTCTGGGCAGAACAAACAGGGAACTATTAGAAGCCTCTGGCTGATAAATGTCCAGGTGCGTCCCCGTCACCATACCTACCCCCATTAACCTGCTGCCAGTAAATACTGAGCCAGCAGCTGCTCTAGGGAGGCTGTTTACTCCCGGCCACACTGTGTCATGCTCAAGACTCCTGGAGCTGGACACAAACGGGAAAGAACTGAGCCTTAGTGGAAAAAATGCCAAGTGTCCTCATCAACACAGGACCATAGGAGCAGGTCGCATGGGGCATGTAGGAAATGAAGTTCAGGGCCTTCTGATGCCTTGTCTCAGGAATGTGCTTCGAGGAAATGCTAGCATCCTTTTCACAACTCATAGTCTCTCTTTCTCCTCCCAGTTTCCCCCAAATGGGAAGTTTTATCACCTGGAGCTCAGTGATCTCCACAAATGAAGGATAAAGTTGTATTCTTGGTATTTCTAAATAGTACTAGGGGAAAAAAGTCCTAAGAGACAATTACCAGAGCCTCAGCCCAATAAGCAAACTGGAGGGTTCTCGGCCTTTTGGGGACACCCACATCTCATCCTCCTCACCATAGGGAAGCCCTCCCTTCACACCAAGCCATCTCCTTTCTGCTGCAAGGGGAAGGTGGGGGCATCTTCTGGATTTCAGCCACAGACCTCACCTTGACTTCGCTCTTTACAATGGCATCAAAGGTAGAGGGCATAATGGAACATGGCCCTCAGCAAATGGAGCAGATGTTCCTGAGTGTGTAGGGGAAGAGGAGACAAGCTCGTTATACCCTGAGTCTAGGGGCCGAGCCCACCTGCCTTTCCCCCCCAACTTCTACTCAAACCCACTCCTCTTGACACACTGGAATCTGTACTATATATATTTTTAAGAAAATACAATGATGGTTGTCTGGTTTTGTTGTTTTTATAGGTGTTGTGGAATAAAAAACTGTAAGAAAATTAAGTATTTAAAATGTTCCAATAAAACGGGGTTTTTTGTTATTCTAATATATTATTGTGTACCTATTGTAAATATGAAACACTCCTATTTTGCAAGCCAAGGACACAATTTGTACTGTTGTTATATATAAAGTTTACTGAATAAAAAAAAATCCTTAACTCTTCAAACAACCCTGATTATTCAGTAGCATATATGCAGAATAACATTCGATGGGTATATGTAAGGAAGGTACTCAGAGAAAGATGAACTAGCTAAGTTGTTCTGAGGGGAGTTCTAGAATTGTCTTGGTAGACAGAGCTTATTAATGTCCAGTCATCATCATCACCATCACACACACACACACACACACACACACAGAGAGAGCTCCAGCTTGTACGAGCAGGTGAACACTGCCCCCTAGCTCCAACACCCCAGAATACAGCTTTCCCCCTCTGGAGGGGTTAAGGCCCCCTCCCAGGAATGAAGTGAGGTCTCTGAAGAATATGGAGATCCATCCCAGCCCTTCCTGAGAAGTGCGCGCATTCATTTGTACAGAACTTGGATTAACTACGATAAGTTCTGGGTTAACTGCTTGGGATAAAACGGTAAATGAGAAAGGCAACGTCCTTGTCCTTATCAACTTGTTAGTGTGGTGAAAATCGTAAGGATTTGGAAAAAAGGAATGTTTTTGCCACGAGTTGGGAAGGGATTTTCAGTGGATTTTCAGTGGAGGGATTGAAGGTAAATCAAGGGAAAGATACCAAAGAGCCTGTGTTTGTAGATCCAGTACAAATGAGGGACAAAAGGGAGGAGGCCTCAGGCCTAAGGGAGGAGAATGTTCACAATCCCAAAATAAGGCTTAAACGTGGGGTATTGAGTGTAGGAATCCCGAGCCTTGGCTCCCTCTTACCTGACAAGGCCAACGTCTTCTGTACTGCCCTCTCCTGTATTTCCATCCTTCTGTGCTATGTTCAGGCACTCTAAAGTTGGTGGGTGATGCTTCTCCTCTTACCACGGACTGGTAAGAGAATAGATGAGAATAAGTCAAGAACCCATGCACCTGACATCTCCGAACTGCTGTTTGCTTTCCTGATGATCATGGGGCCAGGAGAGTTTTCTGGGTCTTCAGCCTTATACCAGGCACTAGAGTAGAGCCTCCTGAAGACCAAGTGCTGCACCTGCCTTCTGGGTGCCTCCAGGCTGATGGGGGAGAGAGAGATCCTGCTCCTCAGGCCACTGGAATCCAATAGGGAAGGCCAACATACAGATAACAGTGGGGCTGGACTTGCTCCTCTGCCCTCCTCCACCCCACATTCATATCTCTCTCTCTCTCTCTCTCAGGCAGGCACTCCCTTCCCAGAAAGAGTGGAGAGATACAAAGGCTGGTCCTGAGGGTGAGAAAAATGCAAACACAACACCAGAAGGAGCCAGGATGGAAAAGAGTGCAGTGCTGAGGCGGGCACATAATTAGTGCATTGTTCTCAATAGCATGGTGGGCCTGGGGAGTACACTGGAGAGTTGTTTTGTTTTCTTTTTCCCTAACATTAAACCATCTTCCGCTTCTCTTTGAAATGCAAACCTAGAACCCTGCAGGCACTATATTGTTTTTTTGGTTGTTTTTTTTTTTAATGATTTTTTTTTTTTACAGATTTTGGCTGGGGCTGAGTTTGAACCCGCCACCTCTGGCACATGGGGCTGGCGCCCTACTCCTTTGAGCCACAGGCACTATATTGTACCAGTAAAAAATGTGTTCTTTCTCAGCAAAACCAATAGCACCAGAGGCAGTGAGCTCTAGTGAAGGATGGGCAGCTAGACGAGACCTGCTTCAGTGGCTGCCTCTCTGGGCCCCTGCCTCCCCCACAGGCTGGGGTGCAGGGAAATTGGGGCAGAGGAGGCCATTGCTCTGTCTGGAATCTTTACACAGTGAGTTTTCCCCAATCTTCTTGCTCTTTCCCATCTCTCCCTTCAGCAACTTGGACTCAGGGTACCCTCACCCTATAATTAAATACCTGCTGCCCAAACGACCATTCTCCAAGGGGGAGGAGGGAGACGGGGGACGCTGCCTGGTCCCGGGTCTGTCTTGTTCACTGTTGCATTTCTGGGATAGAACACTGTCCCTGGCCCGTAGTACATGCCCATATATTCTGATAAAATGAATGATCAAATGAATGGAACTTGTGAAGCACCTGCCAAATTCCAGGCACTGGAATATCTTTTCTGGTAGAGTTCTCAATGTCATATGATAGAAGTGTTCCAGTTTTCTAGTGTGAGGTTCAGAGAGGCTAAGAGATTTTCTTTTTTGTTTTTTTTGTTTGTTTGTTTGTTTGTTTTTATTTATTAAATCATAGCTGTGTACATTAATGTGATCATGGGGCACCATACACTAGTTTCATAGACCGTTTGACACATTTTCATCACACTGGTTAACATAGCCTTCCTGGCATTTTCTTAGTTATTGTGCTAAGACATTCACATT